>JBBPBX010028755.1:14371-36329 GCA_038048925.1 Garcialebias charrua | reverse complement strand
CAGTATTAGGAGAGCATGAGCAACTGTCTGACTTAAGTTGAGTCAGATGCTTAATTACTAATAATTACCGTTAGTAGCCAATGAGCGCTAACCAAATGTACCAGATAAAACTCCTTTAAGTCTTTTTATGACCAGCTGTGAGGACCACAGAAAACAATGCGTGCCAACTTTACACATGCTCGCATGTTTCGTGATCGTAAAAAGACACTCTAGATCACATATGTCAAAGTCAAGGCCTGGGGGGCAAATGTAGCCCTCGCTGACATCTCATTTGGCCCCCAAGATGATACTAAATGTAAAATACATTTTTCACTTGAATTTTTTCAGTACAGGTAATCTTTGATTATGATGTTGAAAGTGCAGAAGGGAACGTCAAATGAGACCAATCAAACTCTTGTTGAGGAACCTGCAACCAAGAAAAGATGTCGGGTGTTTAACTTGAGTTAATGTAGATTCTGAATTAACACTTAGTTTGAGAAAGGGTTTCATTTCAGCCCACTTTTGTAAGTGTGTTTGACACCCCTGCTCTAGATGAAACCGATGACAAGTGAAAGAAAAACATGGATGCTCGCCATAACTCATACCTCCATAAAACTACACTGAAACATTAAGGGCTGAAATTTGATGTCACACACGCAGAAAGCTTGTGTTAAATTAATCTAAAATAAATAAACACCAAAGTTCATGCTCAACAATCCAGGTATGAAATCAACAATGTTCAGTCAAGTCATCTGAAATTTTTTTTTTTTTTTTGCTGAGACGTTTCGTCTTTCATCCAAAGGACTTCTTCAATCTGATGAGCCACCAAACAAAATAGATTTCCACAAACAGCAAACTCCATAGTGGAAAAAACAGCTTTTTGGTGATAAGCTGGCCTCTGGGGCCCGCCCTCACCCCCGTCAACTCCTCTGAGACAGTCATGTCAAAATGGTTCAAAACACCAAAGTTCATGCTCGATAATCCAGGTATAAAGGATGAAAGATGAAACGACTCAGAAAAAAAAAAAAAAGTCCAGATGACCTGACTGAACATTGTTGGATTATTACCTGGATTATTGAGCATGCACTTTGGAATTTAGAACAACTATGGCATGATTGTGTCAGAGGAGTTGACGGGGATGAAGGCGGGCCCCAGAGGCCATCTTATCACCAGCAAACAGTTTTTGTCCATTATGGAGTGTGCTGTTTGTGGGACTCGGTTTGTTTGTTGGCTCCTCAGATTGAAGACGTCCTTTGGATGAAGGACAATATGTCTCAGCAAAAAAAGAAATCGTCCAGATGACCTGACTGAACATTGTTAAAATAAATAGTTTTGTGCTTCATTCTTTTTTTTCTTTTTTTTTACTAATTCAGCTCTTTGGCAGCACAAAATTAGGACATCTTTATGATTAACTGATTATTATAGAACATCTATTTGGAATAAGTTGAAGCACTTGTAACTCTACGTTTATTTTTTGTATCTTTATTTTAAAAATGTAAGCACAAGGTTGTTTTTTTGCCTCATGCTTAAATGAGCTTTTCTATTAGTTTAATTTATGGGCTATGCTAGGCCTGTGCTTTAGCTGCTCATCAGTATAAATAACATCTGTGATTTTTAATGTTTTTATATTAAATCATTTTATGTCGTTTTACACCTTGATCTTGTTTCTTTTCTCTCTCCTGCCCCTGGTTTGTGATTTTTCAGTTTCTGTCTACAGTGTGCATTTATTTTCTAAGCTTTTTGGCTTTGTTTGGCTGTGATATTGAGTTAATGTTCTGCTTTAATACCTAGATAATTTTTAGTTTGGTTTTTATTATTTTGAGGAGGGGGGGGGGGAAGCAAGGAAGTGGGAGGTTTGTAACGTGATTGTTGTATTTGGTGAAACTAATACAGGAATAATTTTCATTGAAATCAATTCATTCAATAATGTTTATTAAATATTTGTGAGCTGAGCACATTTCAACAGAATGTTTTCATCATTAGTTACGTCTTGAGTCGTTATTAAAAATGCATTAAAGTGATACTGATTTAATGAATGTGAATAAGACAATTAACAATGAGAAAATCCGTCTATTGTCAGGAAACATTACAAAAGTTATTCTGATGCAAACATGAGACTGAGCTTTCATTCAAACTGCTGCAGGATGCTTTCAGATTATGTAGCAGTTTGGTGTTTTGGAGTTAAAATTTGCTCCACAGAAATAGACAAACACACAAATCCTAATTCTGATCAATTTTTCCTCAGGCTCTAAGTGTCACAACAGAGACTCATCCTCTCAGAGGTGCCTCCCCCATGAGACTCTTCTCCCACTCTGCCCGCAGGCTACACTCCACATGGAAAAGATGACAAACAGTAGTAAAATATTGTGTGAGACATTCAGTTTGTACCTCTGAGGCTATCTGAGCAGTTAAGTCTTTACTATCTAGATTTGTTGTTGTTGTTGTTTTGTCAAGTAGTTAAGGATTTTTAGAGGACAGACAGTCAGGGTAGTGATGGCACCCAGTGTAAACTTTGTGCTGGGCACTGCAGCCTGCATGCCATTTATTTCCTCTAGTATCTGCCTCGGGCACACTCACACTCACCAGCCAACAGCCTCCTTCTGTTCCTTTATCGCGCACACAGACACTCTCACGCACAGGAGTGCACAGGGGAGTCAATGAGCATGCACACAAAAATGCACACCGAGAAGATGAAAGGTACGGCAACGGAGGAGAGAAATAAAAGAGGGAGCGAGACGGTGGAGATTGCAGCTTAACCTTCTGGCTCCTCTGTAAAGCAGCACTCACTCTCAGGAACCTCACCGATAGCCATCTGTCTGGCAGTGAAAGACACGTTTACCTTCCCAAAGCATCAGCACACTCAGAAACACTTCCACAAACACGAGGGCAGACACTCCAATACGACCAGCCTTCTCTTCTCGCAGGTGATAAGTAAAAGAAGATGTTCTTGTGAGTGCGACGTTGAGCTGCACTGTTTTGTTTATCTTCTAACAGAAGTGGAAGCTCAGATTCCTTATCTGCAGAATGAGACTGTTTGAAATTCAAGGTGCCAATGCTCCATAAGGCTGTTTTTCGTCATGCAAACACACACCTATGAGATCTATTTAAAGTCAGTGTGTGGGGGGAGAATGAAGTATAACTTGAAAATCCTGAGCAGAATTCGCAACACTTCAGGTTATTTATCTGAAGCTTGCAGCTCCCTCTCGAGGTGATGGTTGAGCTGAAGAAAACCTTTGCTGTGTCACTCTCTTCTCTCCAACCTGACAAACTGTGTCCTCTTAAAATCTAAATCCCTAAAAAGAAATCCCCACTTTTCCACCTCTGCTGGAACTACACGTGTCTCGCGGCACCGGGCCTCCATCTTCCCCACCTCCTCGATCCATCCCTGTCCTCCTGATCAATAATCAATCTGCTGGGGGCAAGGCCGGCACCATCTGTCACCATCAGGAGAGAAGAACGAGAGAAGAACGTGCAAGAGAATGAAAAAGAAAAAAGAAAAAGAAAACAACAACAGTGAAGAGGAAGGAGACGAAGCTCAATTTATCTCCATTCGTAGTCAGGTTCGCTCCAGCTGTATAGATCATAATTTGGGGAGGTGTAATTGCTGGTCAGAGACTGCGAGTGCGGAGTTAACGGCAGAGGTGGGGGGAGACGTCAATAATGCTTCTCCACTGCCCATCTCTTCACTCTCCTGCCTGACCTAGTTTCCCTCTGTTACTCCTCTTCATCACCTCTTCTCTCCTCACTTCTGCTGCCATCCTCACTTTTCTCTGGTCAGTTTACAGGAATCAGAGAGCACAACAACCATCTCCATCACTCTTCTTCTTCAGCTCCATGTTGGTGAGTCTGTGGGGGGAGCGGAAGTTTTTCTCTGATTCTGTAAGACTACTAACACCAACATGCACGTGTTTATGTTCCTGCCAATGTGTCAGAAACGGGTGAAGATTGTCCGATTATCGCATGACTCACGAAAGGCTTTGCACAGTCATGTTTTACCGTTTGTTCTTGCGTGAGGAGTTTCATTCATTCAACCTTTATTTATGCAGGTTAGTCTCACTGAGCCTCAAGGACTCTTTTACAAGAGAGACCTGATTCTTGTTGTGGCTCTCTCAGGCCACGTCGTTCAGAAAAAGAGAGCTGCTCTCTCTTCTAGTAATGTAGAGAGACTGAGGAGTAGATCTGGTTTTTATAAACAAAGCAGAAATGTCGTGTAAGGCTTTAAATCACAGTTCTGACAAGTTCATACCGTTTTTCAAACAGTGAATGTTTTCAATGACAAAATGAATGTTTGTAATGCACTTTAGTTTTCTTAGCAAAATTTCAAAGCTTTTAAAAACAGATCAAAGTAAAAAAACAATAAAAGTAATAATGACTTGATGATTGAATCCATCTTTACTGTAAGTTGCCTTGAAAAGTGTTTAATCACGATTCTTTTTTTTTTTACAGATTTGCAATTAATTACCGGTAGGTAATTTTTATTAAGTCGATCAACAGCCTTAGTTTTAACCAACTTTTATTCATTGCCAAGGCCTTCCCTTCTGTTAACCTGAAGAAAGCTGCATTATGACTATCAACAAAAAAAAAAACATGATGACAAATCTTTTTTATTGAAAAATATGTATAATTTAAAAGAATTAGCTGATCTACAAACATTTTTTGCACACATTGCAATTTGTTTTCTCTGATCTTGTGCTATAAACAGTGGCAACTCTTGCCAAAGGGAATGAGAAAAAGGAAAATAAAGAACCTTGTCTAATCAAGAACTTCATGAGGACAAAGTTACTGACGACATTCATTCATTCAGCCTTTATTTATACAGGTTAATCCCATTGAGCTTCAGGGACTCATTTACAAGAGATACCTGATTACTCTCTTCTGGTTCCTGATGTTTGTGGACTTCTTTACAAAATGCAGATGCAAGATTATATCATGCTATGACAGGATACCAACATATGGTTTTTATTAATTTCGTCTTGAGCTTTATGGAGGACAAGACTCAAGAGGCCTGGAATACTGTATGTTGTAAATGGGAGCACTGGTGTAGATAAACCCAATGGTGCAGGCAGGAAGTCCAAGACTGGAATATTAAATAAAGGATTTATTTACCCAAAAACAAAACAAAAAACGCTGTCGAGGAAGCAAGACTTACACAAATAGGCGCAGAGAGGACATCACCAGTGGACAGCTTACAATGCCAGGACAAAGGACTTCTTCTTCTTCTTCCATGAGGTTTAACGGCAGCTTACAACCTTCCGGTGTATTACCGCCATCTAATGGTCCCATCCCTAAACTACTTACAGTCTTCTACTTAGACCTGTCGACGTCAAGAAATACATAAAGTATTTACGTCCACCTTTACTAGATCCCCATTCCAAAACGCTCTTCAAACTGATCGGGCTCGTGACTTCATGTTTCATACGGTCCAGTAGAGTCTGCCTTTCCTCTGAATATGCAGAACAATCCAAAATGACGTGCTGCACTGACTCTGTTTTCTGGCAAAAATCACAACTTCCACTATTGTGTTTCCCTATAATAAACAAAGTACTGTTCAGATTTGTATGACCTATTCTTAATCTTGTTATCAGGACAAAGGACTAGCACAGAGACAGACTATATACAGTGACTAACGAGACAAAACACCTGTGAGGACACAGCTGAAACACATCAGGGGAAATGATAAACTAGGAATCCAGCGAGTGCAGGAACAGAGACACAACACCAGATGGAGGCATTCACAAGGAAAACACAAACCCTATAGAAAACAGAACGGAAGGATAAGGAGAACACAAGATATAACACAACACAAGATGGGGCTAGACACCAGGAAACAGACCGCAATCTCTACAGAATAAAGATTCAAGGCCAAATGTATTTAAAATCAAAACACTGCAAGAACAGGATGAACATTCGGCGACGGCTCAACATTTTTAGTGTTCGGAAAACATTAAATTCTCATTCTTATTTCCAGACTGGATTCAACAACGTTGGACCACAAATAAACTGTGCATGTGGTTACATTACTAATAAGATGAATTTTGTAAAATTTGCAGGATTTCAGTCACGAACCAATGCTTGTGAAATTTTAATGAAGCCACCTCATTTAAAGAAAAGATCAGGAAATCAGCAACTCCACATGAATCAAGAAAATAAGTAAGTACCGTACGTAAGTTTTGTTGTGGTTGTCAAGATATCCCATTGCTTGTAACTTTAATCGAAATCTTTGCTGTTTACAACATAAAAATTGATACTAATGAACTGCAAAACAGTACAAAGAGTCGTCTCACGGGCTTTGGTCCACAGCTCTGTTTGTGATAAGTGCACCTTTTTGTTTCTAGTCTCTGTTATAAATAGAGTAATCATCAAGGCCAGCTCTGAGTTTGACTCTAAGTGGGTGTTGCAGGTGTAAAATTAGTCGTGTTTCACTTACTGGTTCCCCTCTGGGCCACATCACTACTTCTTCATCGCAACAGGAATTCTTTCACCTGGTGAAGAGTGAACACCAAGTTTTTCCAGCTTCACATCTACTGTCGCCAATTGGAGAACCAGTAGGATGGTTTGTGCTAATTTGAGAAAAAGTGACTCACCAGCAGGGTGTGACTAATAAGTCAGGAGTTACAACATGTGGATGAGTTAAACGTTCAAAGAAGATTCACAAACATCTGCATGAATCAAAACATTAAAATCATTACCAGCTTTAAATAACCTCTTAGATGATGCAGTAAACTGGAAGTAGAACTATTTCAATTAACAGTTCAGATCTTTTGGATTGGGTTTTGTGGAAAGTTATAAGCAGTTAATATCTTACCTGTCATAGATAGCTCTTTGAACATGTTCACTTAGGGGAATAGAGTTTAATTTTGGCCAGATTAACAAGCTGGCAGCTAGTCTGAGCAGGACCAAGAGCAAAGTGGACTGTTGTCATGTTAAAGTGACTGCAGGTTCAAAAGTTTTCAGACCCCACGGTGGGTGATGAGACACCAAATGAAGGAGATTGAAATGATATTCAGAAAGCAAAAAATATTAAACTGACTGTTTATAGCATTTTTTAATACATTTGGTACACTAAATAAAAAATATACAGGAAAAAAAATCATAATTTCTTCTATAATTTTTTTCTTGTTTGATTTGCTTGTTAGCCATGATTAGACATTAGCAGCGACAGTCAAGCTGCGGGTCTGTCCTGCTGTAAACACTGCTTTACATCAGAGTCAATTGTGCATTATTCCAATAAAAATATGATTTTCATGGCAAAAGTGCACCGTGCACTGCCGGAAAAAGCTCTAGCTAGCTGCTGATGCTACTTTTTGTGTTTTTAAATAACCATCAAATTTTCTATAAGTAACTGTGTAAAGAGAAATTGACAGCAGTGTGGATTTTTTTAAATATTTTTTGCATGAACTCGTAAATCTTTGACAATGAAGTTATTTTAACATGACAGCAATTCACTTTAAACTTGGCCCTACTTTGATTAGCTGTTAGCATGCTAATTTGGTCAGTTTTTAATTATTTCTCCAAACTGAGGTTGTTCATAGAGATACTACTAAAGGTAAGAACAGTAATTTCCTTCATATTCCTCGGACCAAATTGAGGACCATGGGAGACCGAGCATTCTGTGTGGCTGCCCCCCGCCTGTGGAACTCCCTCCCTGACGACCTGAGAGCTCCACAGTCACTGGTTGACTTTAAAAGCAGCATAAAGACCTTTCTTTTTAAGCAAGCCTATTCTGCCTCCACATGATTTTATCTTTGATCTTAGCTGATATCATTATTGATTTTACTTGATTTTATCACTTGTTTTATTTTATTTATTTTTTAAGCAAGCCTAATCTGCATCCACATGATTTTATCTTTGATCTTAGTCGATATTATTATTGATTTTATTTGATTTTATCACTTGTTTTATTTTGATCTTTGCTTTGTTACACTTTGTAGCACTTTGAGATTTTTATTAATGAAAAGTGCATTATAAATTGAATTCATTATTATTATTATTGAATGTTTATAACTTCTCCACGGAAATTCCACTTTTCTTTTACTTTGTGTGAATTAGGGCTGTGTATGTGTGTGTGTGTGTGTGTCCAGTTGGAAACCCTGCGTTTGTGTCCACATCACTGTGATATATACCACCCACTGAGGCAGTGGTTTACAACAAATATATATATATCTTCATGACAACAGAATCCCGTGATGGATTTGGCCTGTTACAACAGTGTAATGAGCCGTGGTGCAAGAAGAAGTTAGGGCTGGTTGAACATGAAAAAAAGTTCAAGGTGTTGAGTAGGTCAGGTCCCCGGATCTTGCTGCACACATGAACAAACAACAGAAGCAGCACTCGAACCATCCCCACCGGGCCCTTAGCGTCCTCAAATAAAAATGTGCAAGTTTTATTTACAAGGTTAATGAACTACAAAACCAAATTAAGAAGAAATGCTTCAAGCAAGAAAAAATACCAAAACGTTTTTTTTAAACAAAATACAAACATTTTAATATATCACATCTGAATTTACAGTTTGTTTGAAATTAGCAAGACATTTTTCTAAAAATGATGTAAACGGTGAACCTCACAAGCGTCTTCCAACAAAGTTGTCTCAAAGGTTATTTTTTCCATTTAAATGATCATTTTAATTAAGGTAGAAAATCTTTTATCAGGTGACAGGTGTTAGGTAGCATGGAGAAGAAACATATTTGTACTGTTTGCAGTACTTACAGTGAGTTTTGTTACCATCTACTTCTTTTTATTTTATCAATTTAGGAGCTTTATGGACTATGAACATTATTAAATACTATATTTGATAGACAATAAATCTTCCAACTGATTAGTTGTACAGTAATTTGGTGTGGTTTATTTGTTCCAAAGCATAAAAAGTCGGCAATAGTAGCCTTGTCCTTAATGCCTACAGGAGCAACTGCAGCATGAGATGTAACCAGCCTCCCCTCAAATATTACAGGAATTAAAGAACTGTCTGTTGACTGGTGCTGTCAGGAGGATATCATAAAAGTGCTTTTATTGTTGTGGAACTCCTCAAAATGCAAAATTTGGAGACTCTCGATGAATTGTTTTGATCTCTCAGTAAAGCTAATTTTTTGTCATATCTGTTGTTGTTGCCAAGTAGTACAGCAGCTTTACTAAATTTCCTGCAACATTTGACAGTCAGAAATAGGTCTTTAAAAACATATTTTTATTCTGTGGTTCTGTTTCTGATGAGGTTTTTTTTTTTACACCTTATTTCTCACTATCAAGAGCTCTTTCTTTCTCTCTGTCTGTCTTTCTGTTTTCAGCCTCCCTGCTCTCAGAGTCATCAAATGAAGATTAAAGACTCGTGTGTTTTTCACTGAAAAGCATTCACACACTTTCACTGACACACACACAAACGCACGCATAAAGTGCATGCACAGACACACATACCACATGTGCCGAAGTACACATACAGAAAAAAATTACCATACACACATGCACTTGCCCCCTCGGGAAACCTTACACAATTACTGCTAGAATGGGATTCATTCGCAGCCTTCAACAACTCATTAACTGCATATTGCAAATTGTACGTTTCAGCAGAAAGCATTGATGAGGAACAGCAAGAATGGCTGCTGGTGGTGGGGACGTGTGTGTGGGAGCAGCTAGCATCATTTTTACGTGTGCTCAGAGTTCATTAGCATATCATATATGATACTCTATAAAGGTGTGGTGAGTGTTTGTTTCAGTAACTTCATTATAAGACCAGACCTGATTATTTATTTATTTTTTCATTTGTGCTTGAAATCCCAGGTGGACTCTGTGGGTGGGGCTCATTAAACTGCAAAGTAGGTAAACTGTTAAATACAGCGCAATAGGTTTGAATAAAAAAATAGAATGCAAAATGTGTTCTGATTAACTCAAACAAATTACACAGATCTTAAACTCAGCTGTTGTGTAAAGAAAGAAAATTACCATATGTTTCGCCATACAAGTCGCACCTTTTTGCATAAATTTGCACGTCCTGCGACTTATACACCGAAGTGACTAATATACGTTTTGTTCCCATATTTATAATCCAATTTTTGGCTGATATCTGGCAATTTCATTCATTCTGACATAAAAATGTTGAACACTACCATTTTCAGCTACTAGAGGGCGCTCAACTAATATGGCACGCCAAGTGTCTCATTAACAGTTCAAAGTGGCTATTAATGAGACACCTGGCTTGTCATGCAAGCCACCTTCATCTTGCTCTGGAACTCCTGGAGCAAACACCAAATCAGCAGCATTTTTCAGAGGCAAAATGCAATTGATTTGACCATTAAAGTGCATTTATTAAGCAAAAGTTCACTGAGACACACCTTTGCTATAATGTTGAGCAAACAACTGATGCTTTTTAAGTGTTAATCTTGTTAAATTCTTGTTAAACTCCTCCTGTGCATGCTCCCGTGGCCGCCATTTGGCAGCCAATCAATTTTTTGCACAACACCACGTTTCCGGGTGGTCAGTGGTGACACATAACAAACGCAATGCATCAGTGGTGGCACGTAATAGATGTGACTTATACAGCGGTGCAACATGTACAGCGAAAAGTACGGTATGTCTTTTTTAGTCTGTATATTTTTTTTGTTTTTCTCCCCATAAAAATAACACCTCAGCTTCTGTGTTTCTTTCCTGTCATCTCAAACTTCATCCAATCAACACATCCTGGTTCTGGTTCTGCTGGATGTTTTCTCCTGTTAAAAGCAAATCATTCCTCTCCACAGTCCCCCACCACCTTGTGCATGCTCAAGATGGGGGAATACAAATACAATACATACACAACCTTTTTTGGTGTTTTAGACGGACAACTTCCAATACAATTTCCAAAACACTCTTTTTGTTTTTCTCATTAAAAGCCAACATTCTTTCATTTTCTTTGTACAAACAATATAGCATCCCTGCGCATTAAGAAAAACAGATCCATACCCTGCCATAAAAAAAGATTAAAACTTGTGATATGAGAGCAGAGCAAAGAAAGGAAACAGCTCCGAGTTGCAGCTTCACTAGGCTTCAACTGATACGTGACCAGCTCTTTAAAGTTTCCTGTCGCTTTGTGTCCAATTTGTCTTTTCCTTCACAGCTCAGGTACTCTCGCTCACAGGGGCCCATCTGCCTCACTCATCTATACACGTCTGCATGTAAAGGTTGAGTATAAGTGTTTACCTGAAACAACAAAACCAGCTCTAATGAGCTGAAAGAAATGCTATTAAGAGGTTTCATCTGCATTTGTGTGTGTGTGTGTGTGTGCCGTTATCTATATTGTGGAAACATAAGATTATTCACACAGTGCAGGAAGTTGCAAATGGCAGCTTTTCATTCCTGTTTTTTGAATTCAGGGTTGCAGACTGTGGGAGTCTGTTCTAGAGGAGGCTGTGTGAGAGGCGAGGTGCACCTCAGACAGCAGATCTAAATAAAAACAGGTTAATGTACTTCAGATGGAATGAAAACGGCTGTTTGTGATTGGAGTTTGTGAAAAGCTAAGACGATGCTTAACAGGAAAAGCACCGAACACTCCGCAGAATTTTAGACATGATGTGCACAAAACAAGCAGCATGCACACACACACACACCTGTCCTCACATAGACGCAGTGTTGCATCTCAGCACAAGTTATCTTAGTGTTTTTATTGATATTCTGATCTTATATTTGTGTTTTTAATTTGACTTTATAAGATCTAATTTTTAAAAAGCCTTTAGGCCAAAGCTATCCCACTAAACTGCTCAAGGCAACACAAGCATACCGCTCATGGGCCAGACATCTAGCAATGTACAAAGTAAATAAACAACGTATTAAGTTTGTTTGTTTTGCAGCATTGAATCATAAATACAATCAACAGAACCCAAATGTGTAACTCAAAGAAGTTACATTTCTTGAATTTAATTCCTTGCAATCAAAGTATTGATGTTCCAATGTGAAACAATGTTAAAACAAAATACTATGCCTCCTATTAACACAAGTATTATTCTGTCATCTCCGACTTGGTGTTTTTACTGGTTGGATCTTTATTTTTATTTGTGCTGTAGAGTGACTGGCATGAGATTCACCTGTTGTGGAGGGTGCAACTTTCTCCTCTCCTCGGGTGATGTAATAAGCACAAGTGATATGAAGGCTCCGTCTTTCAGCTGTACAGTTTTTAAAATGTTCGTATTTTAATCATATTTATGTGTTGCAGAAATGGACACCATGCCAGTTCTGAAAGACAACCTGCAGCTCTGCTTTGCTTTGTTTAATAATAATAATAATGAATTCAATTTATAATGCACTTTTCATTAATAAAAATCTCAAAGTGCTACAAAGTGTAACAAAGCAAAGATCAAAATAAAACAAGTGATAAAATCAAATAAAATCAATAATAATATCGACTAAGATCAAAGATAAAATCATGTGGATGCAGATTAGGCTTGCTTAAAAAATAAATAAAATAAAACAAGTGATAAAATCAAGTAAAATCAATAATGATATCAGGTAAGATCAAAGATAAAATCATGTGGAGGCAGAATAGGCTTGCTTAAAAAGAAAAGTCTTTATGTTTCGTTTTGCTCTGCTCTGTTTTACATTTTATAAAATTATAATAGAAAAATAAATTTTAATTTAAAAAAGTAATATTTTTTTCAAATTAAAATTGATATTTTTTAATTAATTACGATATTAAAAAAAAAATTACAAAATATTTATTTTTATTTTTTTATGTAATAAAATCATATGTTTTTACACCTACTTCCTCAGGCAGCTGAGACGAGCTGGTCTGGGAAGCTCAGTCCTCACCTCCTTCTATAGGTGTGCAGTGGAGAGCATCCTGTGCTCCAGCATCAACGTGTGGCATGGAGGCTGCACAGCTGCAGAAAGAAAAGTTTTGCAGAGAGTGGTGAAGGCTGCACAGAAGTCTGTTGGAGTGAGGCTCTCCACCATCACAGACATCTACACCTCCAGATGCTGGAAGAGAGCCGCCTGCATCATGAAGTACCCCACTCATCCAGCACACACATTTTTTGCCCCGCTCCCCTCAAGCAGAAGGTTGTGGAGCATTAAGTGTAGAACCACTAGACTGAGGAACAGCTTCTACCCTGAGGCTGTTAGACTCATGAATATCTAACCAGGATTATCACTGTAAGGAAGAAAAAAAAAATCACTGTAATGCCACTTTAATTGCTAATATGTCACGTTATCCGTGCTGCTGATTATCCATGTTGCTGATCTCTTGACTTTAAGCTGCTGTATTCAAACCTATCTGCTCACCCACAGACTCATGTTCAGGCTGCTGTTTAATACACCTTATCATTTTACATTATTAGTGTTTAGCGTATATCTTAGATCCTCGCATTCTGTATCTTTTTATAATTTGTATTTTTGCTATTTTGTAGTGTAACTGGGACCCTGAGTACACAATTTTGCTCCACCTCATGTACCACATGTGATGCAAATGACAATAAATTACCTTGACCCTTGAACGTGAACCTTAAACCTTGAAACCGAGAACTTTGCCTTACAGCTCAGCTCCATCTTCACCACTACGGACCAGCACATAGTCCGCAATACGCAGCACTAATCCATCTGTCAATCTCACTATATTAATTAGTATAGTTATAGTTATAGATTAGTTGTATTAGTTGCATGTTAGTGACGATTATACTGCCCCTAACATTTTGGACAGGCCATCAAAGAAACTTTTGTCCTGTTCTCTTCTTCAGGCGGTCGAAGCAGACGACCGCTCGTCCTGAGCCTGGTTCTGCTGGAGGTTTCTTCCTGTTAAAAGGGAGTTTTTCCTTTCCACTGTTTCCTTTGTGCTTGCTCAGGATGGGAGACTGCGATGAAGTGAAGATACAATGCAATCTGCTGGCTTCCTTCTTTAGATAGATAACTTTTATTAATTGGCTTTAATAAAGTATGAATGTGAATGTTTCTGTTCAGTGCACTAAGACAACTTTGTTGTGATTAGATGCTACATTCTAAATGGACTGTACTTGTACAGTATAGTGCCTTTCTGTCTAATCAAGATACTCAAAGTGCTTTTACGACACAAACTGTGCACTCATTTACCTCCACACACACATTCATACATTACTCTATAGATCTCTAAACATTTACGTCAAATGAACTGATCAGTTAAAATAATAAAGCAAATAATGCACTGAAACACCACACAGGTCTTCTCTCAGGAGGAAGGCAGCTCTCTGACATCTGCTGATTGTCTTCCTATTTGTTTGTTTACATATTAAATATGAATATTGTAGTCCACCAAATCATAAAACTTAAGTAATTTCAGTTGATGAAACAAAATACTTGAAGGATGACAGTAATGTTTTCTTGAGATAATTCTTACAGCTCTTTTGTGTAAAATAAAAATAGACTTGGTTACAGTTTTACAAGCTGTGCCCCAAACACCAACACAATAAACTAAATGCGGGACAATAATCGTATTATACAGCAAACACAAAGCTTTATCATTCAGTAAGTCCCTTACTTTATACAGTACTGCCATGGACTTAGATATTTTAGTTTTTAAATAATTAATACAAAGTTTGTTTTTTCCATGACAGTTTATCATCGATAATTACTCCCAGAAACCTTACTTCATTCACTTGGCGTACTTCAACACCATCAATTATGAAAGGAAAATCCACAGTTAACTTTTTTTAACCAAATATCATATAATTAGTTTTTTCAACGTTCAATGATAACTTGTTTAATTTAAACCAAGTTTGTATTTTAGCAAACTCCATCTTCATTAATTCAAATGTCTGATTCAAGTCTCTACCCAAACAAAACAAAGTAGTATCATCAGCAAACAAAACACACTTGAGGATACCAGACACTTCAATTAAATCATTTACATATAAAATAAACAACTTATGTCCAAGTACTGAACCATGTGGTACTCCACATGAAATACTGCACAGATGAGATCTAACATCATCAATCTGTACAAACTGTTTTATGTCCTTCAAATAACTTGATATCCACTGTAGAGGTGGACCTCTAATACCATATTGTTCCAATTTTTCAAGTAAAATGGTGTGGTCAATAGTGTCAAAAGCTTCCACAAATAAACTTATACAATATTGTTTATTATCTATCGCTGTAGTAACATGTTCTATCAAGTCCATAAGAGCCAAGGATGTTGAATTATTAGATCTAAAACCATACTGACTATTACCTAAGATATTATGTTTATCAAGAAATTTGTCCAGTCTGGACACAAATAATTTTTCAAGAATTTTAGAAAACTGTGGCAACAAAGATATAGGTCTATAATTATTAAATAAACATTTTTCACAATTTTTAAAAAGTGGAACCACCTTTGCTATTTTCATTCTGTCAGGGAAAATTCCTTTAGAAAATGATAAATTACAGATACTGTATATGTAAATGGCTCAATAACATGACATTATCTCCTTCACACTCCTTTGCGTTTTGCTTTTGTAGTTCTTTGGGATGAGGCCACAGAAAATAAGTAAAAGGTTTCTAAATGATCCGATTTTAAGTTAATGTTTCTCATTAAGCAGAGGAGAACGTGTATACAATGCTGCAGGCACATGCACAATCGTTACCTCATAAAACCGACATCTAAACTGTTTGCACACAGTGTAAAGAGGGAAATGGAGCAAAACCAGAGATCTGTGGGTACGGACAACATTCAGTAAACATCTCAAACTGTTTGTGTTCACTTTAGAAAGAAATTTTTTTTTAAAGAGTGGATTCTTACAGGAATAGAGTTAGGGTTGCTTTTCTTTTCAACCTTCATGATAAATATTTCCAAAGAAGCTTTATTTGATCTAACTTAAATTGAGTCGCTGACCTTTGGGCCTTTATTTGGCAAAATGATCGACTAACTAATCTATCCGGTGCTGGTGTGAATGCAGACAATGCTTTTAGTTGTTTTCCTCTCTGACAGCTGACTGATGAGACACTGCTGGTGAACTATTAAAGCTGTAAAACGTTTTAATGCAACCTAAAGCGAAACAAAACTTTAATTCCTATTAGGTTTATCTGTGTTGCCGTGAGTTTAGCGAGCTGAGCCGAAGCACTAAATTCAGTCCACACACAGTGCACAACTGTCTTTGTCTCGGTTCGTTTTCTGTTATCTATCTGTTGTTCTCACAGTGAGCCAAGCAGCAGCTCTGAAATGAAAATGAGTTTTATGTATAGAGCAATAACGTAAATGGATTTTTCTCTATTCTTGTCTCTGCACCGCTCTCTGGCAGCCCGTGGCTATTTACTTGTTTTTGTCTAATTATTCATTAGCGAATGCAGAGGAAGAAGCACAGAAAATATGGGAGCACGTTCATTGAAACACGCCAGTAATCCTCTGCAAACTGCCATCCCTTTATCTAAATTCTCAGGTTTTGATTAATTTCCGCCTCGTACACTCTTTTATCCGATGTTACCAGTTGTTGAGAGCACAACATGACAAAACATGATGCTCTGATGCCATTGTCTACTACAAATAAATGCACACAATGAACAGGACAAAAACACAATCTTAAACCTAAAGAAGCTGCAACAAGACTATGTGCTTTACACATAAATGACCAGCAGGGGGCGCTGTTTGATGCTTTAAAAGTTAAAATCAAGGTCTTGAAACCATCAGGGAGGGCGCAAGTACCGTAAGCATGGTACAGTATGCATTGTATATGCAATTAAAGCAGAATCCTGTTTTGTTAAGGTTGGTGTAAATTGTATATATTTGACACAAAACATAAATATAAAACAGCACATCTTAATCATAAGGTAAATCGAACTAAACTCAACAGGAAACTGATGTTGCGTCAATTGTCTGTGAGATTTGAAGAAATACTTTTAAAAAACTGGTGACTGGTTACTTCTGAAACTTCAGTGTTTGGTTTTATAGCTGTTTTCATAAATACTGTAGTGCTTCTAGAGAGCCTGCAGAGGTTATTCCTTTGACAAGACTGTCACCTAGTGGTGCTGTTTGTACAACACTCCGCAGCTTTTAGATGATGATTAGTTATTTTAATAAGTCAAAAGTCAAGTCAAAGTCAACTTTATTGTCAAAACTGCAATATGTACAGGACATACACAGGATTGAAATTGCATTTCTCTCTGTCCCTCCCTAATAGCCATTTCTATCATTTTTCATAGACTCTATAAGGCTTGCTTTTTATTTGATCTGCCTTTTCTGTAAACAAACAACCGAAATAAATAAATCTGTCTTATCTTATTTCTCTCATGTCTGTCTTCATCTATTCAATTCAGTTTATTTATATAACACCAAGTCACTACAGGAAGAGCCTTTGGGTATTCATATATATATATATGGCACAGTGCCATATATATATATATATATATATATATATATATATATATATATGCATATTAGTAAATGGACTGTATTTATATAGCGCTTTCTATCTTATCAAGACACAAAAAGCACTTTACAACACAATCTGTGCCCTCGTTTTCACACAGCACTCTACTGGATCTATACAAAGACTAATCAGAGCTTATCACATTCATACACTGATGGGACACACATTGGAGGCAATGATGGGTTCAGTGTGTTGCCCAGGGACACTTGGGCATGTGACTGCTGCTGGAATCGAACCCCCAACTCTTTGCATTGGAGGACGACTGCTCTAACCACTCAGCCACAGCCACCCCACTCAATAAAAGTTATCCACCTCAGGAAGCCAGTAGACTGCGTTGAGTTTTCATTTCATCACTGTCTCCCATCCTGAGCAAGCACAAAGGCAACAGTGGAAAGGAAAACCTCCCTTTTAGGAAGAAGCCTCCAGCAGAACCAGGCTCAGGACGAGCAACCATCTGCTTCGACCGGCTGGAGTTTGTGCAGGAAGGAGAAACAAACACAGAAAGGCAGGTCTATAGAAGAAAGATTAATACTGTAACACATGCTAAGATATCAATAATTACAAATACAAACAGAGTAGAGCAAGTAGAGCAGCAAAGTGAGGAACTGTGGTCAGCTTGTCCTCCAGCAGTCTAAGGGATATCTCAGGAAACTAAGCCAACTCTTTCTGTATCAAAAAGAAAAGACTTAAGTCTAATCTTAAAGGTGGACAATGTGTCAGCCAGCCTCACGGACCCAAACTGGAAGGTGTTTAAATGTGCTTTATAAATAAAGTTTGATTTGATAACTGAAAGACCTGCCTCCCATTCTGCTTTTGGAAACTCTGGAAACAACAAGCAAGCCTGCAGTCTGAGAGTGAAATGCTCTGTTAGGAAAGTATGGAACAGTGATATAATATAATATAAGATGGAGCTAGGTTGTTGAGGGCTTTGTAGGTTAGAAGTGAGATTTTGAATCCAATTCTGGACTTGACAGGGAGCCAGTGGAGAGAAGCTAAAACTGGAGAGATATGATCTCTCCCAGTACCGTAACTCCAGTTAAGACTCTGGCAGCAGCATTTTGGATCAACTGAAGACTTTTTAAAGAAGTATTTGGACACCCAGATAATAAACCATTACAATAAAGTCTAGTCTAGACATGACAGATACATGAGCCAGTTTTTATGCATCATACTTGTTTGTTTTTTTCATTTATGATCTAGAGCAGAAAGAAAAAAAAAGGTAACATGAGCTCAGTAAGGGCATGAAAGATGTGCATAATTTAATAAATGAACAGTGAAGTTAAAAACTCACCTCCTTTGAGATTTGAGTGACAACTAGTTAAGGTTACAATATTTATTTGGTTAACCTACAAGGGAATGACTGTGAATAAACATTTAAATTATGTAATTTTTTATCCGTTTTTTTCTTAACCTGTAAAGAATCATAGGACGGAGTATTAGGGCCACGCTAAGAAAATAGTAATAATAATTACACTAAGGCAAAAAAAAATTACATTATGAGAAAAAGTCATACGACTCTATTCTCATAGTACAGTACTATGACTTTATTCTCGTGATTTTATGACTTTTTTCTCGTATTTTTTTTTTCTTAGATTGGCCTTAATATGTGTAATAATAATAATAAATGTATGTTGCTTATGTGTTGCCTGTTTTTTCATGCACTATAAATAAAAGGGTATGGTAATACTCCATCGTTGAATCAAACTTTGATGCTCGTGCATTTATTATTCTAACATAAAGAGATAACTGCTGCTGTAAAATAAAAAAATAAATAAAAAGCAACCAGCTGGCAGGTTTTTGTGAATCTTACTTTACATCGGATGACCACTAGATGGCGCCAGTGTTCTGAAGAAATGCAGTTTTCTGTTGAAGGCTGTGAAGATGTGCGCTTATAGAAGAATCCATCTGTGATAATATAGTCAGCTATTAAACAATATGAAGTCAAATATAAAGTATTTATTAAAAATTATGTGAATTAAATGTTAGAAAATATTATTAGATATTGAAATAAAAGCTGGTTTCTTTATAAATGCTTTGTTTTCTTCTTCTTTTTTCAGTATCATGAAATATGAACATTATTTTAGTACACCGTTTTTTTATTTTTTACAATTACATTTAATTATGTTAGAATTTTAAACTTAGAGATAAAACTCAGAACTTTATTATAATGTGATTTCTAAGATTGATAAAGTGCATTAATAAATGTGAGATTTAATTTCTAAACATGTGTTCATGTTTTTTTATTATTATTCTATTTTTGTTGCTATACAGTCAAATATTTTAAAAAAAATAACCAAGTTTTTGTGGGAAAGGTTATTTTAATTTATTGGGTTTAGAATAATTAAACATAAAGACCTTTAGGAGTAAATCAGCCAAACCTCATAATAAACCATGTTTTTTATCTCCCCATCACTCCAATATAATCACAACCAGTGTTCGTTTTATATTTATTACTTATAATATATATCATTTCTATAAATGTTGCTCATGAGAGAAATAAAACGAAATCACTTTGTTTCAGATCAAGTTGGTTTATAAAAGCTTTAAGAGATGGGATGTTTAAACCAGCTGTGGGCTCATTTTACATTTATTTATAAAGTGTGCACAGTATAAGGTTTATGTGTGCTTTCATTAGACTGCAGCATCTAACTGAGCTAAATAACTGAAATTAATTCAAAACTAAATAAAATATTTATTTCTATGTTTCAGGTTTATAAATAATCTGATTTACATCTGTCTCACAAAGTTTGAGGGTTAATCTCATCTCAGCACACATGCGATGTTTTTTTTTTTTTTTTTTTAGAAAATGAACAATAAATAAAAATGCGTATGCTCTTTTATTTTTATTTTTTAAATAACATTTATTTGCAGCATATTCATACAATGTGACAGCACATTTGAAGAGGGACTGACTTTGTCCAGCACTGAATCTGATCTGACTATAACAAAAGAAGTCAAATATAACATTTATGGGATAAAATACAACACAGACAGTTGGAGAAAATAATTTTTTTTTAAAAGATGAGATATTGAAATAACAAAAAACAATGAGTTACACATAGTTTACAGCAGGAAGTCATTTGTACTAAATCATTTGCTTTTAGTTTCTCATCTTTGACCACTTCAGTTTTATCCGTCAAATATTTTCTATGTGCAGATGTTAGATTAAAAACTCTGCACTGTGTTTTTATTTATTTATACCAAGTTGGTTTTATTGCGCAAATTTCTCGGCGGCAGGATGAGAAACAAAAGAGTCAAACAGTCTAACTTATAAAATATTTCATTTTTAAAGTCACACATCAGTTTAGTTCCTCCAGACGTTTTGACTACAAGCCAGATAATATTTACAGATAATCCTAATATTTACAGAAGAGCTGCAGAGCCTGAACACATCACGGGTCATCAACACTTGCGGCTACAAATAGAGGTGCGCGCTCCGTGCGCTCACGGTTTGTCCGGCGTGTTGTTGACTAGTGGCCCGTACAGGCCGCCGTAGCTCTGCTCCTTGTGCAACATCGTCCTGTCCCGGATCAGGTCGCTGAACGCGTAGTCCATGGGGGGTCTGAAGCCCAGCGCGGGCACGAGCCCCGTGGTGGAGTAGGGCGTCATGAACGCGAGGCCGCGGCTGTGCGCGGAGTAGGCCAGCCGCAGCGGGTTCACCAGGTGCGTGCCCAGAGGGTAGCTGCCGGGGTCCGCGCCGAAGTGCGGCCCGTTGGGCTGCAGGGGGGAGAAGGCGGAGCGGCTGCTGAGCGTCATGGCGCCGAGCAGCGGCCTGGTGGGGGCGGAGGAGGAGGAGGAGGTGGCGGGGGGAGTCTGCTGCTGCGCGCTCTGGAGCATCCTCTCCGCCGTGCACCGCTCCTCCCCCGGCGCGGGCCTGCTGCTGGGGGCGTGCGCGCCCCCCCCGTTGAGGACGTGCTCGATGGCCTGCACCACGTCCCTGCCGCAGCCCTGCAGCACCAGCTCCAGCACGCTGCGCCTGTGGCTGGGGAAGACGCGCGTCAGGATGTCGATGGCGTTCATGTGGCGCGCGGCCGCGGCGGCGGAGGAGGAGGCGGGGGAGGAGGGCGCGTGCTCGTCTTTGTCGGTGTCGGAGCCGGAGTCCGAGCCCAGGGAGCTGACGGAGCCGGGGGTGGTGTCCTCCCCGTCCTTTACAGGCTTGGACACCGGGGAGCTGATGAACGACTCGCTGTCTCCGTTCTCCGAGCCGGAGCCTCCTCCTCCTCCTCCTCCTCCTCCTCCTCCTCCGCGCCGCCCGTCGGGGGTGGAGGCGCCCGGGGCCGAGTCGCCCTCGGTGGAGGCCGCTTTCCCCGCAGACTTGTGCGGGGGGGAGCTGGACCCGCACAGCTGGCTCTTTGGAAACAACTCGTACTTCTGGATGCTGGAGTCTGCACACACAAGAACATGGTTCAGAACATGGTTCAGAACATGGAGCAGGTTCAGAACATGGAGCAGAATATGGAGCAGAACATGGAGCAGAACATGGAGCAGAACATGAAGCAGAACATGGAGCAGGTTCAGAACATGGAGCAGAACATGGAGAAGCACTTTCATATCTACTTTTTTTTTTTTTTTTGCAACAATGCATTTCTCTCTCAAAATTTAAACCTAGGCCTAACCTGAAAACTACGGAAGCGTATTGCTGACACCTGGAG
>JBBPBX010028754.1:0-36330 GCA_038048925.1 Garcialebias charrua | reverse complement strand
ACACAGCAAGAGTCCAGTTCATTAACGTAGTTACAGTTCGGTTCACGTGTTTTAATAGTGTGTTCAGTTTAATTCTCAGTGTTTGTGTTGTAAACTTTGTGGTGCTGAATAAATAAATAAATAAAAAATAAACCTGGTGTCTTCATTTTCACAGCACGTTACGCACTGTTTAAAAAATGTAACGAGTCCAGATAGATACTGTAGTTCAGATAAATTTAAACATCTCCCACGCCAACATAAATACTGTTTATTATTGTTAAACTGTTATATTTTGCAGCGTGACACGTGAAATGTCAGACTGTCCGCGCATGCGGGCTGCGCGCATGTGGTTGACACAAAAGCTCCACGGGAGATGTTTACATTATCAGCGGGGGGTCTGCGAAAAACTTCCACCTTGAGAGCAGGGTCAGAAAAGTATTGGAGTCAAAGAGGGGGGCCAGCAGCGTCGTGTAGGCGATAAGCAAAGTCGCAAAGAGGAAGTAGCGGTTACACTCAAAATACACGCCGTGTAAACTGGCCCTTAGAATAGCCAAATGGCTCAAACTAGGGTCATGCTGGTGTTAACAAAAAGATCACATCTTCAAATAAAATGTAACAAGATATATTTACAGCACATTTATATTCATGTAATATTGATGAATGTTCAGTGGTAAATAAATGGGAACAAATATTTTATCTTTAGAATTTTGCATCATATCCTAAGACTACCTTTTGAAATTACTTTAATACATCCTATATTTTCCATTCATTCAACCTTTATTTAGGCAGGTTAATCTCATTGAGCTTCGAGGACTCATTTACAAGAGAGAGACCTGTTTTCAACAAAGAATGACAACAGGGACAACAATAGACTTTCATAAGAGAGGCATACAGATTTATTTATTTTTTCTAAACAAATTTAACTAAAAAAAAGTCAAAGTAGCAAAACAGCTAGATTATAAGGCAAATGTAGGAACATGTCTGTATTGGTTCTAGCCAGGAGTCCAACAGATTCTTAAAACCATTTAGAGAGGTCAAGGTCTAGAGCTTCACATCTTTTTGTAAGACATTCCAGGAAGCAGGAGCAGAGTAGGAGAAGGCCCTTTTTCCAAGTCATTCCAGGAAGAAGGAGCAGAGTAGGAGAAGGCCCTTTTTCCAAGTTCAGTCCTCACTGAGGGAACACTGCAGGTAGTCATGTCCTGAGAGCGCACACTGTAGCTGCACTCATGCTGTTTGATGTCTCCTCCATCATCCATCCATCCATCCATCCATTATCTTCTGCTTCTGGGTCGTTGGGGCAGCAGCTTTACCAGGGCCATCATCCATCCATCCACCTATGACAAACAACACACACAGCATGTCGCTGAGCACACATTTAAAAACTTGCATATGTTTATAACAAGTATTTTACATAAATGTGACAATTGAATCCATAAAACTTTTTTTTTCAGTTTTAAAAATATATGTGAGAAAAGTGAGTGCTGAGATTTATTGAAGCAAAACAGCTCAAAGTTCAAAAGAGCAACGCATAAGGTAAGAGTAGTTTTTTAATTTACCATGTCCTGGATGACTGAGAATCTTAACCAGCACAACATATAATTCATATATACTTTATTGATGCCAAACTGAAATTAAATGTTAAACTCGTCTTTGTTTCATTATGCTGACGGCTGTGTGCAGGAAGGATCTAGCAGTCTGTTTTACAGTGGATCTGAAGAAGCCTCTATGACAGTCTGATGAAGAGGGTGAGGGTTGTCTAATGTTCTTCATTTTATGAAGAATCCTTCTTTGTAAAATCTTCAATTCTGGTCCTGCTACTCCAGCAGATGATGGCAGAAGAGCTCATGGCATCACTGATGATCGATGGAAGAGACAGTTTGAACTTCCTCTCTTTCGTCTTTGCTCTTGCTCTGCATCCATTTTTCAACTCATTTGGGGCTGTAGTTGAGATGTTGAGCTTTTGAGATGTTATCAGCTGCTCCTGGTTATTGTTATGGTTATGCATTATAACAAATGTCCAAAAGTAAAAAGCTTTCAGTAAAAACACTTCCAGCTGTACAGCATCAGACACCAGAAAGTCCAATGAGTTTAACTATTCCCTTTCTATGTGTAAGATTGGGACTTGTTGCAGCTCCAAGATGGCCACCAATCATCCACAGCTGACGGTCATCCACCTGATGAGCTCCACCTATACTTAAGGCTGCAGTCAAGTCCTACTCTTCGCTGGAGCATTGATGCCTACTCATGGTATTTATCCTTCTAGCCAGTTTCTGAGTACAGTACTTTGAGAGACACTTACCTTGTTTTTTGTTGCATTTCCAGTCCTCGGTTCCATCTTGGTCCTGGGACCAGTTCTCTGCTCATCGTGTCTTGCCCTCCAACCACTTGCCTGCCTCATTTCGCCCTCTGGGATTCATCTCAAGGAACTAAGGATTTCTCTACGACGTTCATCCTACTTCACCTGTGAGGAAAATAACAAACAAAACAAGATCAATCATCTTGAAAGAGCCTTCTGGTCAAGCCTTTCTGACAGTTTGTTTCATCTTCCAGGAAATCCAGAAGATCCCTGTACATATGTATATAGACTTGCACTGTAAATAATAAACACTGTTACTTTTGCACCTCTTCGTGTCGTTCTGGGTCTCATTACCAACTGGGTAAACCTTTGAAATCATAACACTATGACCACTTTATTGTTCTTTTTACATATTTTGTGCTAATTTCAGCTTACTTTTTTGTTGCTAGTTTTATATCTTTCAAAATATGAAACTGTATTAGCAAATATTTTTCCCTTTGTTCCCTTAAATATTATTCTCTTAAATCTGTTTTCTTTATCTTGAGATTTTACTGTTCTGTTACTTTTAAAGGTTCAGTATGCAGTTTCTGTAGAACTGCAGCAGTTAGAAATATTTTCAACAGGCAAAGCATTCTGATCCCTCCCCCTCAGAGCCATATGTGGCTCTGCCCCCTTGTGGTCTGTTGAATTTCAAATTCAAGCTCTGTTTTTATTGGCTGATTCAAATTCAAGCTCTGTTTTTATTGGCTGGTTACAAACTCTGTTTTTATTGGCTGGAAAATGGCGGGTCACCTTTTCTTTTTAGAAATGCTTATTTACCACCTGGAGAAGCAAGGGGACAATATTTTTTTTAATTTTTTTTCAGAGATTACCTGGCTAACATCAGTCTGTCAGGAGGTAGTGACAGAGTGAAGAAATATGTTCATAAAAAAAGCTACATACTGCAGCTTTAACTAGCATTTTGATACTTTCAGCAAAAAAATGCTACTTTAGTGTTTTGCTACTCATCAATATTTTCCTCTTTTTGCTGAAGCTTAGCAGTTTAAGCATCTGTCTTTTAGCTACTATCTGTCATGTGTTTGTCCCTCACAGCCAGTCATGTTCATGTTTGTTGTTAAAGAAACTGAAGTGACCTCAAATCTGATATCGGTCACCTCCATATTAAGTTGGTCACCTGGTCTAAGGGTCTTTTATTCAACTTTATGATGAGAGGCTCTGGGTCCTGCAAGGACAATAACCTTCACATCAATGTGAAGAAGACAAAGGAGATGATTGTGGACTTCAGAAGGAACAAACAAAACCCACACCCCACTGAACATAGGAGGATCTGCGGTGGAAGTGGTCTCCAGCTACAAGTACTTAGGTGTACGGTACACATGAATGACAACCTCAGCTGGACCAACACCACCAGCCTGATCAAGAAAGGTAATCAGAGACTCTACTTCCTCAGACGGCTGAGACGAGCTGGTCTGAGAAGTTCAGACCACCTTTTCTACAGGTGTGCAGTGGAGAGAGCAAATAGATAGAATCAATCTATTTTTTAGTACCAGTTCTCTTAAATATTCCTAATATTAAAGGTCCTGACTCCTAATGCACCGTAGCATATATAGCATTTCACCATAGCCTATAAATTTACCTTAAATGTTTAAATGTTAATAAGAGCTAGTTACTTGCAACAAGAGACTTTGTTTTCATTCTCCAGATCAGTACAGTGTTAAAAATAGTAAAACACCACAAGTGACATTTAGTATATAAAATTATTAATGTCTGATCATTTTTACAAGCAAATTAAAATAAATGTAGCCATCAGAGTCCATTCTGTACAATAATAACCTGCACTGGCAACCTAACTCCACAAACAAACAAAGACCAAAACAAACTCACTCACCAGTTGCCACTTTTAGAAACGAGTCAGCTGAAGGGTTTTATCACAAACAGACTCAGAGCCACCTAAAAGTGGAGAGGATATCAGTCAGGAATGGTAATATAATATCAGCATTAGGCTAGCATTAGCATGTTAGCTAACAAACTAACCAGTTGCCACGTTTAGATTAACAGTCAGCTGGAGGCTTTTTTCACAAACAACCATAAATTGAGAGGCATATCAGCCAGAAATGCAAATAGACATTAGATAAAGGGCTTTAAAACTTACCTGAGCATGCCTGCTTGAGTCACTGACACACGGCAAATTTTCCAGACAAAAAAAAAAAAAGAATTTTTTTAAATAAACGCCGGAAACACGCGATCGGTAGGCAGAGCTCACGTTAGACTGTCCAGGGCGGTCAAAACTGCGCCCAGCGTTATCCCATTGTGTTGTAACATGGGGGCATCAGTACGCATGCGTCAGTTAAAATTAGACTCAATGGATAAGCTCAGAGCGCCCCAAACAAAACAGGAAGTACGTCACGAATCAGAAAACATTTTTTTGAAACAAACAATAACTCATAGTTACTCATAAAACAGTTATCCTACACAACTAAAAACATATATGCATACATTTCGAAACATTTTAATTTTATTATTTCATTTTTATTAAAAAAAAATCTTCAAATGGTGAGGAGCTGCAGAGGTTCCAGGTGGACTGCGCCCTAGCGCCCTCTAGTGGCGGCCGCCCCTGGTCCGGGGGAACCTGCTTGCCCATCACAGACGTATCCAGCCGGATATATCATGGATTCCTGGGGAGAGTGGAAGATGTTATGCCTGACTGTTCTGTCTGTCGAAGATGTGGAAGATTTATTCATAATTGGATTTATGATAGCAGGTGTTCTGCTTTTTGGCTTGTGTGGAGTTCTCTTCTATTGGAAAATTAGGAAGACCTGCAGCGATCAACGCCCTGTCGAAGCTCCCTTCTCAAAATGAGAGTTTGATCCGGGCTGTGACCTCCATGAATAAGCTGCTTTATGAGTTGAACCGCAAAGTGTAGGCGGCCAGTGAGGACCGCAGACCACCGGTAAGGTTTGGGACTCGTATGCGGCCAGGAGGGTCACATCTGGGGGATGAGGACTCATAGCTCGGGTCGGTGAAAGCTTCCCATAATTTGGAGCGTACTGGATTTTGGATGCCCATCTGGACTCAAGGCTACAGGAAAGTACACTGTGAGCCTGACCTGAAAATAACTCATGCTATATCTAATCAGACTTCCCAAGCAGCCTTGGACAGGCTGACTACAAATCTCTCCTGAGTGAGCAACTGAGAACTGAAACTACTGTCGCAACCCCCCTCCCCCCACCCCCACCCCCTTCCCTCCCTGGAGAACTTTCTGTAGCCGTTTACGCATTGGCCAGCCCTCAATGGCCCGGGGCTCCCCTGGGTGGCTCTGGGCCACCCGCGTTCATTACGCATTTGCCGCAAAGCCGCCTTGAAGTGGGTGGGCAGTTCTCTGGAAGTGGGTGGGGTGCTCTCTTCACGTGGGTGGAGTGTTCGTGTTTTAAGAGAGGAGACTCGGCAAAAAAAAAATTGTTAGCTGGATATATATATATTAGTGTTTCTGCGTTTAATTTTTGTTAATAACTGATCACAAATCAGCTTATGTTACAACGTAAATAACACGAAGCGCACACCCATTTCCGCCTTTCAGCGCGACCTGAATGTCATTAAACAGCATTAAACAATAACTAATATTGTCTAACTGTTGCGCGCAGCCAGGGTTTTAAAATATAACGAATAATCTCTAACTTTTACGTGCAGCTAAAATGTCAGGAGGAGTGATTGCTATATGGGCAAGTTGGACACCTGAAAATTCAGTCTGTTCGGATAGCTCAACGAGTTAATGCGTTATCGTTTTGACCGGGAGAAGTGGGTTCGCTTCCAGCCTGGGACAAAGTTATTTTACTTTTTTTTTCTTTATTCACATTTTCTTTTAAATAAAAAGGAGTTTGTTTGGTTAACAAACTCCTTTTTATTTAAAAGAAAATGTGAATAAAGAGAAAAAAAAAGTAAAATAACTTTGTCCCAGGCTGGAAGCGAACCCACTTCTCCCGGTCAAAACGATAACGCATTAACTCGTTGAGCTATCCGAACAGACTGAATTTTCAGGTGTCCAACTTGCCCATATAGCAATCACTCCTCCTGACATTTTAGCTGCACGTAAAAGTTAGAGATTATTCGTTATATTTTAAAACCCTGGCTGCGCGCAACAGTTAGACAATATTAGTTATTGTTTAATGCTGTTTAATGACATTCAGGTCGCGCTGAAAGGCGGAAATGGGTGTGCGCTTCGTGTTATTTACGTTGTAACATAAGCTGATTTGTGATCAGTTATTAACAAAAATTTAACTCAGAAACACTAATTCAGCTAACAATTGTTTTAGGGGTTTCTCGTTTCTGTAGTTAAATTTGAATGAAATTCAACCCTCGCGCTGAGGTTGTTTGAATGAGTCCCGCCCCTGCTGCAAACAACGAATCAAATGAGAGCTGAAACTAGCCCTGTCGGGCTCGGCCCGATAAGAACCACGGTGAAGATGGTTCCAGAACAAGGGTGGATCCCGGGCGGAAAAGGTAAATGCGAAGACGCCGAACCCGGGTTAGAAGCTGGGAGAGCCGGGGAGGGCCGGCCAATGCGTAAGCGGCTTGTGTGCTCTCAGACAGATAAGGCTGGCTGGTCCCATCATCAGAACTGTGGCTATCTGAACAGAGCTCATGGACTTAACTCACTGCTTCGATCTCAAATGCAAATGTGATTTGTCTTAACTGTTGCTTGCTGGTAGAGTTTTTTGATGTCTTATATGGTGTCCTGAAAGACAAAATGTGATATATCTTTTTTGTAATTCCACTGATTACCCTCATGGTTCTCCCCTTTTTGTTTTCACACCTGTAACCTTCATCCCGATATGGATGAGAGAGGCCGCGCTGATAAGAAAAGCAGCAGCTTCACACACGTAGTCCCCTTCAGGATACCATACCATACCATTTTATTTATAAAGCACTTTAAACAGGAACAAGTCCACACCAAAGTGCTGGACAAACAAACACGCAACAGGCAACACAGACAATGAAGTACAACACGAAAAACATAAAAACATTGCAGATCATAAATCAAACGATCCAATACAAATCAGCTGGCATTGAAAGCGATGGAGTAGTAGTGAGTTTTTAACCGGGATTTGAAAACCGAGAGGGAGGGGGCCTGTTTGATGAGCAGCGGTAACTCGTTCCAGAGTCTTGGGCCTGCTACAGAGAACGCCCTGTCACCCCTGCGCTTAAGGCGAGTTTCTGGAACTATTAAGAGTACCTGATCCTCTGACCTCAAAGCACGTGGAGGGACATATGGGTGTATCAGATCTGAGAGATAGGCGGGGGCGAGACTGTTCAGCGATTTGTAGACATACATGAGAATTTTGAATTGGATTCGAAGATGAACCGGTAGCCAGTGAAGGGAGGCCAAGACTGGTGTAATGTGCTCTCTTTTGCGTGTGCTGGTTAAAAATCGGGCAGCTGCGTTCTGAACCAGTTGTAATCGTGCAATGGTGGCTTGACTGACGCCAAACAGAAGTGAATTGCAGTAATCAAGCCTAGATGTAATGAATGCGTGAATCACTGTCTCCAGGTGCTTTTTGGATAATATGGGCTTCAGCTTAGACAGACGCCTCAGCTGGAAAAAACAGGATTTGACGATCATGTTTACATGACTGTTGAGTTTCATGGAAGGATCCATTATCACTCCCAGATTTTTGACTTTTTGTTTTTCGGACAGGGGTAGAGCAGACAGGTCAATGCAGGATGACTGTGCATACATATTCACGCTGTACTGGTGCAAACTGATCATGACACAAACTTGTGCAATGTCAATAAAGGTACTCTGACTCTGACTCTGATATCCTCATCTGTTGGATTTATTTGTGGAGTGTATAGAGTTTTATAAAATTCTCTGTTTACTTTTCCCTCATCATAAGTTATAATTCCATTTGTGTCTTTAATACCATATATAGATGTTTTTTCTTTGTTTAATTTGAGTTGGTCCGCTAAAAAGCTCCCTGGTTTATTACTGTATTCAAAATGTTCTAATCGAAGCCTTTGTACCAAGAATTTGTTGTTTTTGGCAATAAATTCATTTAATTCTAACTTTGTCTTGCGTAGTTTTTTCTGTATATCCTCTCCTTGTAAACCTTATAGTAATTTTATGGATTTCTCTAATTCCTCAATACGTTCATTTTCTTTTTTCTTTTTATTTGTTGAATAGGATATTATTTTGCCTCTCATAACTGTCTTCCCAGCCTCCCAGAGTGTACATGCTGATGTTCCTGGCAAGTCATTAAACTCTAAATACGATGTCCATTCTTTTTTAAAATATTGTATAAATTCTTCGTCTTTTAGCAGTGAGGTATTTTTAATCTCCAGTTTATACTTTTTGGGATTTCTTTCTTATTAACTACATTTAAAGTAACTGGTACATGATCACTGACAGCAATAGGGTGTATCTTAGTGTCTGAAATATTGGTCAGCAATGAATTGCTTACTATGAAATAATCCAGACGAGAATAAGAATGATGTACATGTGAAAAGAAAGAATATGCTTTGCTATCAGGGTGAAGAGAACGCCATGCATCGCAGAGTCCATAGTCACTCATGTATTGTTTAAATATATTTATGGATTGCCAACTGCGTTGAGTTCCTACTAAATTCAGCCTGTCTATTTTATCATCTAGACCAAAGTTAAGATCACCTCCCAGTACCAGTGAGCAATCCATGTGATTTGATAGAATAGAAAAGAGATCATGAAAAAAAACGGCGTTGTCCACATTTGGCCCATATACACTAACAATACAATATTTTTGACTGAGTATGGATAATTTTAATAATATATATCTACCGTATGGATCTATAATTGTGTCTAATATTGTGAAGTTAACATTTTTATGTAATAATATTGCTACCCCTCTTTGTCTCGAGTTATAGCAGGCTGAAAATACATCAGGAAACTCAGCAGATTTTAGCTCATCCACAGTTGAGGGTAATTTATGAATTTCTTGGAGTAATACAACATCTGCCTTTAATCTTTTAATCTTGTTAAATATTCTATATTTTTTATGTTGGCTACCGGCTCCATTAATATTCCATGTGACAAACCTTAAAGTGCCCATACTTGTGCTTGTGAGAATACAGATAAACCACACGCATTATCACAAATATAAAAAATTATAAAACACCCAGGTAAAAACAGAATCCTTGAGGGTTGACTATTTATCATTAAGAAATAATCTAAAGCTTGGTTTATACTCTTGTCTTACGTCTTTTACCCCCCGTTGAGTGAACCCAGCGATGATGCAATTGCGTGTGTGTCACCGACCGCATTGAGTGTTTATACTTGGCAAGACGTGGGGGATACATTATAATAAATCCTTCCCTCTTCCCTCCCACTACATACCTCGGCGAGTTCCTCTCCTCGGGGGAGTCTAGCCAAGATTTCATGAGGGGCAGTTCGTTTAAAACAAATTGGACCTCAAAAGATGGATATGCCTCAGTGGTCCCGCAGGAAACGCGTCCGCTTTCCACTCAAAAGACTCGGGTTCAATTCCCACCTGGTTCAACTTTTTTTTTTTTTTTTTATTCATTTCAAATTGTAAAAACACAAGAAAATTATTTACAAAACCACATTATAAAACAAAACAATACATGAAATGAAAGGAGGCAGAAGAAGAAAAAAATCTCATTATTTCTGCCCCTTCTTCAAACAAAATTAACAATCAATTCAAATAGCAATCACATATATAAAAAATATAAGATATTAAATGATTTCTCACACAAAACCATAAATTCTGAGCTTTGAACAATAATAAAAGAATATTATAGTCAACCAAATCATTAAAAAAAAACTTTAGCAATTTCAATTTGTAAAACAAAACATTTGATGGATGGCAGTAATGTTTTCTTGTAATAATTCTTATGGCTCTCTTCTGTAAAATAAAAATAGGCTTTAGTTACATTTTTGCACGCTGTACCCCAAATATCTATACAGTAAATTAAGTGCGGGAGTATAACCGTATTATATAACAAAAAAAAAGTCAACCAAGTGAGATTCAAACACGTCTTTGGAGTGGCAGCGTAACGCGTTACCACTAGACCACCACGGCTTGTTGATTCACAGCGGAGTTTGCTTTATTTTAAAGGCTGCATGCAGGCGTGCGCATGCTTTTGTGTGCGCGCGCGTGTGCGTAAATATATATATATAAATATATATGTATTGGTGTGTGTGTGTTTGTTGGGTGCAATGCGCAAAGTGCTGAGACGCACGGTTTGCGTGCGCGCGCACACATACAAGTTTCTCTTCAAAACTATCCATGTCTGTCAAAGCAAAAACAAAAAATGCCCACAATCTTTGAACCAATCACACGCTGCGAGCCGCATCGTCGGCGTCTTGCAGTTCTGCTTGGGGGCTACGTACAAGACGGGCTGTCACTGGGGGATCGCAGCGGGAGTGCGGCCAAAAGTTGTGCAATGTTTGCAATGTTTGCTCACTCAACGGGGGGTAAAAGACGTAAGACAGGGCGTCTTGCGGAGTACAACCCAGCCTTAAGTGTTGTTCATCATGTCTGCGTGATGTTAATGGTGACCAACCAGTGAATACAGGGTGCACTGGTGCTTCATTAGGGTGCTTCAGGGTACAAGGCCCATGCTTCTGATTAAGATGACTATCTTTGTCTTTTTTTCATTCAACCTTTATTTAGGCAGGTTAATCTCATTGAGCCTCGAGGACTCATTTACAAGACAGACCTGGCTACAAACAAAGAATGATGACAACAGTAACAGTAGAATTTCCTTAACCAATCAACAATAGACAATCATAAGAGAGAAATACAGATTTTTTTTTAAACAAATTAAAACAAAGAAGCAAAGTAGCAAAACATTAACCTTAACCTTTGACCTCTTTAAACAGATTGTCTTTGTTAACAATTGAGCAAAAAAATAAAAATAAAATACAGTATATAGCACTGGTACCGTACATGGTCCTCCAAATGTGCTAAATATTTTTTCCGAGTTTATCGGGGAAAGTGAACGCATCATGGTGTGGATGAAAAAGGCCATTTTCTAAAGTACAAAAGAAGTTCCGGTTTGACTTAAAAAAATAAAATTCCTAAACTTTAGCGCAATCGAATGGTAGGAGTTACATAATGTTAAAAAATAAAATCCAGTGTTTGTTGCCACAAAATTTTCACATTCATGTTTTTGAAACAGCGTTAATGTGTGATTGCGGTGATGTTTGATAACGGGAACCAAATTATTTATTCCATTAGTGCTTTCTGCTTTTATCTTGCAGGGTTTGTGGCCATTTTCCGGTTACGTCACGTTTTTGGCGTTAACTTGATGTAGCGGCGGAGTCCAATGAAAGCTTTCGACACAAACCGGAGGAAACAATCGACTGCGATTTAGACTGAGAAACAGCGACTGGATGTGCACATAAACGTTTCTCGACAGCCGGTTCCTGCTGTTCTTCCTGTTCCCGGTAACCCGCCCCGATCAGCCGTTAACGGCTCTGTTCGGCCTTGTTTATACTCCACAGCCCGGACCAGGGAAGCAGGCCCCCGGCGCTCCTGTGCGGGTCTAACGGCCGTTTGGTGCTGTGTACGGACCGGCTCTCTGGCTCACCAAGTAGGTGGAAAAGACTGATGAAGTTTAATGCAGGTTAACATCCTGGTCCTGAGTGTGGGGGGTTCCTGTCTCTGTCGGGTTGTGGTTATTGTGAAGTGTTAGCTCGATGCTAACAGTTTCCTCTGCCGAAGCTATCCGCTAAAGTCGCGCTAATGGTCCTAAAAGCTTAACTGATGTTATTTAATTTTGGTTTAACATCATAAACTGGTCTGTGTGTGGGTGTTTTGGTTATAGGATAGTGGTTGTTTTCAGTTTTAAACTTTAATATAACCGTTTCCTCTGCTGTGTCTTACCGCCTAAGCTAACGGCTAATCTCGGGCTAACGGCTAACGTAAATAACATCATTTAAAGGACTCACTGTTTGGTCTATCCTAGTTTTTTTTAAGTGTTTTTTAATGCTGACCGGTAAAGAAAGCAACACGTTAACACAGTTGAAACGCAAAGTTAGTCTTGTTTTGTCACTCCAGCCTCTGCTCAGATGATCTGATTGGGATGAATAAAATGATCAAACTTAGCTCGGATGTGGTTTATTTTAAAGTAAGAACACTTTAAGATTATTTTATGTTGGACTGCTTGTGCCAGAGTTTGATTGAAACAGACTTCTGTACAAAAGGAGCCGCCATTGTGTAAATTCACTGTTTCTCCTGTTTCTTGTCTTGTCTTGTAGAGAACATGAACCAGATGCAACAATGACATCCAGATTTGGTAAAACCTACAGCCGTAAGGGAGGAGAGGGCACGTCTAAGTTTGATGAAGTTCTGTCCACCAAGAGAGGCACCCTCAGCACCAAATGGGGTGCCACCACCTACAAGGCCAAGGTGGGCTCCAAGCGTGCCGGTGCCCCCAAGGATGACTCGGTACTGGAGGTTTACAAGAGGCCCCGTCCCTCTGGGGACGGCCTAGATGACCCGTTTGGGTTTGACAGCGACGAGGAGTCTAAACCGGTGTCATCCCGGGCTGGCAGCAAGTCGTCACCCGCCAAGCCTTCTTCAGCAGAGCCTCCGCAGGCGGAGAGGCCAGGGGTGTCTTTGAATGCAGGGAACAGGTCCAGAGTTCAGGGAGGATCCCGCTCTGTGGCTCAGGGGACACCGTGGCCACCTGCTGACCAGAGTGAGCCCATACTGGTGGAGGACACGGCTCAGTTCTTCAATAGCAACTTTGCAGGCACAGGTACCACACAACTCACCTCTGAAGTTCAACATTATTACGTTGTTCTGTTTTCTCTGTGGCTGAAGGGCTCAGGAGTCGAGCTTTGCAACATCCAGCTCAACACCTCCAGGTGTCCGGTACATCTGAGCATGTAGTAAACGATTCTTCCTTTCTGAGACTCTGGTGGTAGATGTTGGATGTCGTTTTGAAGAAGTCAGATGAACTCATTGTCCTCTAGCAGATGTTTGCAGATGTTGCTTTCAGTGTTGTGTGGCTGCTGCCAGAGACCTGAGCTGCTTCTACAGCGTGTCAAACTGTGTCCCGGTCAGAGCTTCAGGTCATTGATGTTTCTCTATGAAGAGGGGATGCTGCCGTCTGTGACATATCTGCTCATCTATGTGCTGGCTCAGTCAGTTGACCCATGATAAAACCCTGAACACAGTCTTCTTTGGTTTAGGTCTCATCTCTATTAAAAGCACAACAACATTTCTGGTTCCCTTTTAAATGTGGGTAAATACAACCTCAGGGGAACATTACCACAAACGCAATCCACCATATCATTTTTTAATATCTAAATCTAAAGCTTAAAACTGGTTCTGGTTGTGCTCATGAACTACTTGTCATCAGGAGTTTTTGCTGCTGTGCTGTTAACACAACACCATGATGGAAACACAAAGATGATGAGCTCAGAGAAGCAGCCATTTCTGCCCAAACAATCTGGTAAACTATTTAGTCTATCATTCTACAGAAAGTCTGAACAAATGCAATCTCAGGCATGTGGACTTCTTTTTTTGATTCTTGAAGATGTTCCTCACCTGAGGATCGTTCTCAGGTTGAGCTACGCGGATGAGAAGTCCAGTTTGCTTCATCTTCATTATTCGTGCTGCTTTTCTATTGTTTCTGTACTATTAGTGCTTGACATATTTCTTAGTTCATATCTTGGATCTTATTACTGGTTTTCTTTACAATTTATACTTTAGTTGGATGTAACTGGGGCCCTGTGTACACAATTTCGTTACACCACATGTACCACATATGATGTGAATGACAAATAAAGAAACCTTGACCCCAGGATGAACAGATCCTGGATGAGAACCCACACCAACTGTTAGATAAGTAATGATTGTAAATGATGGTTGTGTTTGCCTTGTTTCACCTGACTGGTAAATTATTTTAACCGTGAGCTTGTTTCATTGTTAATATTCAGTGTTTCCCCTAGTTAACTTGCCTTGGCGGGGTGCTCATCTCATCAGAGACATGTCTGAGTGTAACTTGTGCCAACAGTTTTTGAGCGTGGGGATGTGGGGGCTCATTCAGCATGAGAGAAGAGGCGCTTTTAGCTTTTTAGCTAGACAGCTTGTATTTTGTGCCGCTAGCTTAGTGCTATGTCAATGCTGGGTGTGTGTGTGGGGGGCAAGTTTGGTTTGGTAGGTGGGGTGCTCAGGTCTGTTGAGGGGGTGGGGCACCCCGCTTGTATAATGGTAGGGGAAACACTGATATTAGAACAGTGATGGTTTCATGCTGGTTTTGGTCCAGCTAAATTCGCCTCAAAATTAATTTCTCTGACAATTATTTTAAAAAACATTTTGGGCGGCTGTGCCTGAGTGGTTAGATCGTCCTCCAATGCAAGAATTGAGGGTTTGATTCCACCAGCAGTCACATGTTGAAGTGTCCCTGGGCAAGACACTGAACCCCTCATTGCCTCTGGTGTGTGTCCCATCGGTGAATGGATGTGATAAAACTGATTATTCTTTGTAGAGATCTAGTAGATGCTGTATGAACGGGTAAATGAGACACAGATTGTTGTAAAGAGCTTTGAGTGTCTGGATCAGATAGAAAGGTGTTGCTGTATAAGTACAGACCATTTACCTTTTTTTTTTTAGACTCGTTACATTGGTCAGTGTGAGTCTTCACTGCTTGACAGATGAACTTTTCTCTGTATCAATCAGTTTAATTAACTTTACTTTGATCTGATTCTTAGAAGTTTAACTCTTTTTCTTGTGTAGAGGTAACCATCGTGTAGCGTATGTGAGTGCATCTGAATGTAGAATATTGTGTCTGACGGCACCTTGATGCTGTTTCTGACGTGCAGGTTTTGTTTCACACCTACACAAGCCGAGACACATCCTGACATCATACGCCTTCTGGTTTCAAAAGCAGCACCCACTCTGTTCTCTGTCACTGAGGTGTCATCCTCCACAATCTCATTCTTATTTACCTGTTAAACAAAAGGAAACTGAGCAGAACAAGGTGTCTGGTGATCGCTCTGCCATCTGCAGAAGATGAACTGATCAATGTCAACACAACACTTTCGGATCTGAGTAATCGAGACATGAAGTTTAAACAAACGGTGATTAGGAGCTCCACACGCCGGCCTGTAGCTGTCGGGCTGACGCATGAATCACTGCGGAGGAGTTGAACCCAAATTACACTTCAGAGTGGTGAAGATCTCATCACGTGTTTGTGTGTAGGTGAGATAACTCTCAGACACCACAACGGTTGTTGCTGCTCTCAGACCCAAGTGTGGACCAGAACATTAAGACCATGATCCAGTTCAGCTCGGTAAGGGTTGGAGTGTGGCTTTCAACAAGAAGGAATGAGGAAACGCCAACTTAGATTAATGTATGGATGTACAGGACCTTTCCACCGTTTGTGTGTAGTTTAAAACAGAATACTGTACACATTTAAATATGACTAACCTCATCATATTATGACTGTCCTTATTCATAAGAACAAATCAAACACAAGAAACATCACACACACGCACTCTTTCTGAACTGGCCTGTAGCTGTTTTCAAACTGTGGTGGATTAGACGGGTTTGAACGGGGTCTTTCTTTTGGGCTGAAACATTGTTAAATTAGTTTGTCTTTTTTTAAAAACAGCTGTTAAATTTTTTTTTTTTTTTGAGAAGTCTGAAACATAAGAGTCCTGTTTGGTTACATTTCAGATCCATTCAGATTCTGTTTTCTTCGTAGGAAAGTCCAAGCAGAGCTTGGTGTCGTTGGAGAACCAGCACAGCTACCTGTGGTACCAAAACGCCTCCGACAGTGACCAGAAGCCTTTGGCTCAGACCACCACCCTGAAGACCGGGTCCAAGGCAGAATCCACCTATGACTCCTGGGATTCCATCATGGGACTGCGCCCACCATCACCCACCCAGGAACCTCGCAGACTGGCCTCTTCACTTGCCTGGGGCTCATCTGATCTTGACCTGGTGCCGACCCGGCTCGAGAAGCCCCGCTCTCCTCCGCGGCTCCATGATTCCAGAGATGACGCCCTGATGATGGAGTCCGACCTCATCGAGATGACCAGTTTCTCCCAGACGTCCACCTCGTTATCACATGACAGGAACTCAAACTGTCGGACTTACAGGAGACCCAACAAACAGGGCTGTGGCAAAACCTCGGACTCAAACAGCTTCGCCAGCGTTGCTTTGGACACAGATCTTTCCAAATCCACAACCGACACAAACGATACCAAAACGACCAGTGGAGGAGGGAGTGGGGGTCGGACGAGGGACTACACGGTGCTGCAGCCCTCCTCCATGTCAATGTTCAACGTAACCATCCAGGGCCGGGCCACGGAGGAGTTTGGTTCTGAGACAGCACCCACTAGTGGGGCTGGTGGTACCGCTTCAGGCAGCACGACACAGCCGGGAGAACTGAGGTGGCAACGGAAGAAGACTGAAGCACAAAATACGAGGTAAGGAGGCGAGGAGGATTGTTTCTGCTGTAGACCTCTGGAGGACTCGTTCCTATCAGAGGATCTCACTGAGGCCGCAGGCTCTGATCCTGGGCTGCTTCAGCGTTTACAGCAGAAGCTTTTTAAACCAGTTGTTCTCATGTCAAAGTGTATTCTTGGTCATGCACAGTATTTTTGTTGTCCACATCGTACCCACCTCAAACCTTTCCATACCCACCTTGGCAGCCAGTTAGTTGAATCTTCTGAAACACTCTTTAGAAATGATGGTAGACAGATGTGAGCCAGCTGTTCGGTAGTCTGGGTCTGTAGCCTGGATGGTTTCAGTCAGAACCGAGCGCCCTGAGTGGGTCTGGAAACTAAACCAAGACCAAGATGCCTGTGACGGTTTTGAGAGAACATGTGTCTAGGGTTGGGCCATATCATATCGTTCCCGGTAATACCGGTAAAAAAAGCTTGCCCGGGCAAAAAGTTATATCATGATATGCTAATTTCATGACTTAATACATCAGGGCGCCCTGGCCCCTTAACAACCGAGCGCTTCAAATGACCAAACCAAACTGCGCACCTCCCTCCACCTGTTTGTACTGGTGTTACGCACAATACTAGCTAGCTAAAGTGCTAAAAACAAACAACGCATGTCTCAGGCCTTGTACACACGTAGCCGTTTATCAGTAAAACCGAACAGTCATGCGGTTTGGCCTTTCATCCACACGTGAACTCTGGTTGATGTAACTATAAACGAATAATAAAAAAACTCCGACCAAAGTGGAGATTTGAGAATTCTCCGTGTTCGAGTCTGCGTGTGGGCTTTCAGAACCGGAGGTTTATGCTCCAGCTGGAGCGGCGCTGACGTCACATAATGCTCAGAGAAAAATAAAAGCTAAAATGTCAACATACCTGCTCTGACATGATTCCCAGTCGACATTTTCCTGCGTTTTATTAACTCTGTACTCCAACACGGTATTTAATAGTAGTTCAACCTCACGGTCTGTCCACACAAATAAAGAAATAATAACAGGAAGTTGTCGTTGCTTTGAAGAGTTGTGACGGCACTACACTGCCACCTATGGGTTCAGCATATTCATAACAACGCTCTGTGGTGAAAAAAACGGGTAAATGTGGACGAAAATTTTAAATATCTGAACATGTATGTACGGAGATTTTTTGTTTGCGCAGATATTCGTTTTTCAAACACCAGGCTACGTGTGCACAGGGCCTCAGCTTCTCTCCATCCAGCTGCAGGTACAGACAGCTCGTCCCCCCACCCCTCCTTGAGCAGCCGCTGCGGGCTGTGTCTCCCCCGCTCTAAACTGTCGGTACAAACACTCGCAGCTCAACTGACTCTTGAGCTCGACCAAGAGGCAGGTGATCAGAGACGGATCAGTCAGATAAATGAATCGTTCCTGCAGGAAAGGATGAAACACCAACAAGCTTCAGGGTCAGCTGATCACCTTGTTACAAGTTCTGGAAGTTACAGCTCATTAAAGACAACATATATTTTGTTGTAGGTTACATTTATGTTCAACAGATTTTAAGCTTCATTTTATTTAGTTGTTTTAGGAAACCACACCTGCACTTTAGTTTTTGTGGTGGATTTTGTTGATCTATATTTTGTACAGACTTTTTCAATCTAAATAACAGATCATTTTTATTTTTATACTTGGAGACTGAATACTTTACTAAATAAAGTAATTTCAGTAAAATTACCCCTTGTTTTTTAAATTTTATATAATACTGCAAAGCAACATGTTAAGTTAATTTTGTCAAATAAATAAATTTTATTTTGTTGTTGTTGTTGTTATATCACAAAATTTATCGTTATCGTGATAATGCTCTGAAATATCACAATATAATTTTTGAGCCATATCGCCCACCCCTACTTGTGTCGCACAAAACTTCTGAACATGTTCAACAAGAAGACTGTGAGGCTCGTCACCCGCAGTGTCCAGCGGCAAACATGTTAGCAAAATATTTCCTTAACCACTGAGTGGGCTGTAATGACACTTAGAAAGTAGTGCTCGGCTGTATGTGGACCACGGGTTACGTTTTAGAGCCAAGATGGCCGCCACAGCTAATCAACAGCCAGTTTTACAAATGTTGAGGTCAAACTTGGTGTGGTGGTAGCTGAGAGTCATCTGTAACACCCAGGTGAGGTTTTCATTAGTCCCTGCAGGAACAACCTTTGATCTGTTGTGTTCTGGGTTCAGTTTCAGGCCGACCCAGTCCAAGTCCAAGAGGGACGGTAATAACGACCTGTTCGGCTTCGATGACACCACCTTTCACCAGGAGGAGAACAGCGCCGACTGCTCCGACGACGGCAGGTCCACGTACAAGATCCAGTACTTTGGCTTTGATGACATGAGCGACAGCGACGGCACTGAGGATGACTGTGGCTCTAAAGAAAGGAGGAAGGCCAAGATGGCTGCGCTCTCCAACGTAACCCCCTCAGGTACGGCAGAGGAGCCACCCGTTGACGACACGCCAGACCCGTTTGAGAGGCTGGAGGGTCTGGAGAGTTGGGAGAGTCTGGACCGGCCCGCAGCCAAGGAGAGGAAGAAGAACTGTGAGAGGCCGGAGAGCAACAGACGAGCAGGTTAACGTGCACACACACACACACACACACGCACGCACGCACGCACGCACGCACGCACGCACAGTCAGACCTTCATCAGTGTAAGTGAGGAAGACTTGCGGTGTTCTTTAGTCACACCAGACTGTGAGCAGCAGGAACATCCTGCAGGCTGCGTCCACTCTGCCACCGTTCTTCACTGATGTTGATTAAACAAACGTTAAAGAACCTCGTCAGGCTGCAACAGAACTTCATGTTCACTCCCAGAGTACAAGCACGTCACAAACAGGACGTTTTCAACATGAAATGATTTTCTAATTCTAAAGTTTGAATATTCTAAATGATCCGCAGTTTGTTGAGATTTGACCATTCATCACCCGGCAAGCTACTTTAGTTTACAACGGTGATTTGAAAACTAGATTTATATTGGTCTGGAGTGATGTCATCAGGGTTTTCAGACAAATATCTTAAAAAGCAAGCTTCACAAACATTATATGAAGGGATTTCCCAGCACTACAGCAGCTGACAGAAAACTGAGTTCATTTCACAGGAAATGATTCAATGATTGATGTTTTAAGACTAAGGATTATTTCTGAAGACAAACCTGTTGAAACGTTGGTAGATCAGGATAATTCCATTGTAATTAGTGTGGTTGTTAGATTGAACCTTTTTACACTAATCTCTGTTACAGAAAATAAAGTTTTCTTTTGAGTTGCTTCCTGGGTTCAGCTCAGGGGCGGCCGTGGCGTAGTGGTAAGGGCAGTCGTCTCTCGATCAGAAAGTTGGCGGTTCGACTCCCGGGACCCGCACCATGTGTCGTTGTGTCCTTGGGCAAGACACTTAACCCTGAGTTGCTCCCGGTAGGACTGGAAAGCACCTTGCATGGTAGTCTGCCGCCACCGGTTTATGAATGTGTGTAGCATTCAATATATGTGTAGCACTTTGAGATTTTCAGTAATGAAAAGTGCGTTATAAATTGAATTATTTATTATTATTATTATCAGCTCAGGTCTCATGGTAGTATTTATACTCATTGTTCTTGTGTTTCTTCGTTTAATTTCCCTTTAGATTATTTAAAACATGTTTTAGTTTTTTTCTTCTTCTGCAGTTTCTATCTTTTAACTTTGAATTCTTCTTCTTATTTGTTGCTCCGAGTCTCATAGACAATCTTCCAAACACTCATTCTACAGCTACAAAAAGACAAAATGCTCAGAGATGCAACAGATGAACCTCATAAGAATTTAAATAGTTTCCTCTTGTGCTGCTTGGACTTGGAAGTATAAATTTGCAGTGATACTTTGAGATTTTCATTAATGAAAAGTAGGGATGTGCCGATCGATCGGTCACCGATCATAATCGGTCGATAATCATTAAAGCGTATGTGATCGGCTTTTGCCTTCAATTACCGATCACAGAGCCTGTGATGCGAAGTTTGCTAACTGCAAAACGTGCGACGAAAAAGTACCTCGTGGAGGAATTTCAACGAAGTCCTTCAACACAACAAACCTAATTCGTCATTAAAATGTTTTAATACGTTTTAATAACTTACCAAAAGCCGTCTGCCAGCGCCGCCATAAGCAACACCTGTTAGCATGTAGCCCCACCGAGTAGCCCCACCGAGTCCGCTCCGCTGCGCAGTTACGGGCAGTCCAGTTTAGCTGCGGCTTCAAAAAGGCTGTCGGCTTTGTTATTCCAAGTTAGCTGGGTGTCCCCCGATATCTTCTGCTTCCAGTCCGACATCGAGGCGAGCTCCAGGAACCTCTGATCGCACAAAGCCGGCTGTCTGCGGCAGCTCTGGTTTAGCATGTTAGCCTTAGCTCATACCATGAGCTGCTGGTCTCGCGCGGCGCTGTGGGAGCGCTCGGCGGAGCGATCGCGGCTGCTGCTCCAGTCCTGAGACATTCACAGAGTTCAGGGAGTGTTTCCAGTTAATTTATCCGTATGAGGCATCCTCTTATGGGAGAAACAGTCCTCCAAAAGCCGACTGCCGAGTCTGGAACTAATGAATGTAAAATGGCGGAGGCGGTATTTCGGTTCCTGGTTCTTCTTCTTCTTCTATAGAGTTTAATGGCGGTTGGCGAACTCATATTAAGCGCATTACCGCCACGGTTCCTGGTTCCCGCAGGAAGTTGTTCAAAAAAGCACGAAATTATTTAAAAAAAATAATAATAATGATACTTTACGTATTTATAAAGCCATTTGTAAAAACAGCCAACAGTGCAGCTTTAAGTAGCAAATGGGGTATTTTAGTTTTTTATATGAAGTAATAGATGTGTTTTTTTTTTAAACAATAAAAAACCTTTTATTTATTTATTGAAAGTTAGTAAGGTAAACATTTTTCTTTGATAATGCAGTTGATAATTACTTTTATTTACTTTGTTCTCTGAAATAAATGAGTAAAAATATGTTTTTGTCTGAATTATGGTGATTTTATGGTTCTGAAAAGAACATGAGTGCTGCTTCTGGCTACAAGATCTGAAAAGTTTTCAGATCTTGTAGCCAGAAGCAGCACTCATAAGTTACAGGCAATCCATCTGATCGGTGATCGGTATATGTGATCGGCACACATATAAGCGATCGGTAATTGTGATCGGTATCGGTGATCGTCACACATAGGTGATCGGTATCTGTATCTGTTTCAAAAAACCTGATCGGCACATCCCTAATGAAAAGTGCGTTATAAATTGAATTCATTATTATTATTATTATTATACGTCTGTATTTGAACACCCTCCCTGGGCTGCCACCTTACCGTGGTGGAGGGGTTTGAGTGTCTCAATGATCCTAGGAGCTATGCTGTCAGGGGCTTCATGCCCCTAGAAGGGTCACCCAAGGCAGACAGGTCCTAGGTGAGGGATCAGACAAAGTGCAGCCCAAAAACCCCTATGATGAGTACAATTAATGGACTAAGTTTTCCCTCGCCCGGACGCGGGTCACCGGGGCCCCACTCTGGAGCCAGGCCCGGAGGTGGGGCACGCTGGCGAGCGCCTGGTGGCCGGGCTTTTACCCATGGAGCCCGGCCGGGCACAGCCCGAAGAGGAGACGTGGGTCCCCCTTCCCATGGGCTCACCACCTGTGGGAGGGGCCAAAGGGGTCGGGTGCAATGTGAGATGGGTGGCGGCCGAGGGCGGGGACCCTGGCGGTCTGATCCTCGGCTACAGAAGCTGGCCATTGGGACATGGAATGTCACCTCTCTGGTGGGGAAGGAGCCTGAGCTAGTGTGTGAGGTTGAGAGGTTCCGACTAGAAATAGTCGGACTCACCTCAACGCATGGCTCTGGCTCTGGAACCAGTTTCCTTGAGAGGGGTTGGACACTCTTCCACTCTGGAGTTGCCCCTGGTGAGAGGCGCCGAGCAGGAGTGGGCATACTGGTTGCCCCCCATCTTGGTGCCTGTACGTTGGGGTTCACCCCGGTGAACGAGAGGGTAGCCTCCCTTCGCCTACGTGTGGGGGGACGGGCTCTGACTGTTGTTTGTGCCTATGCACCAAACGGCAGCTCAGACTACCCACCCTTTTTGGAGTCCTTGGAGGGGGTATTGGAGAGTGCGCCTCCTGGGGACTCCCTTGTTCTACTGGGGGACTTCAACGCTCACGTGGGCAATGACAGTGAGACCTGGAGGGGTGTGGTTGGGAGGAACGGCCCCCCTGATCTGAACCAGAGTGGTGTTCTGTTATTGGACTTCTGTGCTCGTCATGGATTGTCCATAACGAACACCATGTTTAAGCATAAGGGTGTCCATATGTGCTCTTGGCACCAGGACACCCTAGGTCGCAGTTCGATGATCGACTTTGTTGTCGTCTCATCTGATCTGCGGCCGCATGTCTTGGACACTCGGGTGAGGAGAGGGGCGGAGCTGTCTACTGACCACTACCTGGTGGTGAGTTGGCTCCGATGGTGGGGGAGGATGCCGGTCAGACCTGGCAGACCCAAACGTATTGTGAGGGTCTGCTGGGAACGTCTGGCAGAGTCTCCCGTAAGACGGAGCTTTAACTCCCACCTCCGGGAGAGCTTTGAACACGTTCCGAGGGAGGCGGGGGACATGGAGTCCGAGTGGGCCGTGTTCCGCGCCTCTATTGTCGAGGCAGCTTATCGGAGCTGTGGCCGCAAGGTTGTTGGTGCCTGTCGAGGTGGCAACCCTCGAACCCGGTGGTGGACACCGGCAGTGAGGGATGCTGTCAGGCTGAAGAAGGAGTCCTATTGGGCCTTTTTGGCTTGTGGGACCCCGGAAGCAGCTGATAGGTACCGGCAGTCCAAGCGGCATGCGGCTCGGGTGGTTGCTGAGGCAAAAACTCGGGCGTGGGAGGAGTTCGGAGAGGCCATGGAGAATGACTTCCGTACGGCTTCGAGGCGATTCTGGTCCACCATCCGGCGTCTCAGGGGGGGAAAGAGGTACGAGACCAACACCATTTATGGTGGAGGTGGCGTGCTGCTGACCTCAACTCGGGATGTTGTGAGTCGGTGGGCGGAATACTTCGAAGACCTCCTCAATCCTACTGGCACGTCTTCCACTGAGGAAGCAGAGCCTGGGGACTTTGGGTCGGGTTCTCCGATCTCTGGTGCTGAGGTCGCCGAGGTGGTTAAAAAGCTCCGCGGTGGCAAGGCTCCGGGGGTGGATGAGATTCGCCCGGAGTTCCTTAGGGCTCTGGATGTTGTAGGGTTGTGTTGGCTTACGCGACTCTGCAATATCGCGTGGACATCGGGGGCAGTTCCCTTGGATTGGCAGACTGGGGTGGTGGTTCCCCTATTCAAAAAGGGGGACCGTAGGGTGTGTTCCAACTATAGGGGGATCACACTCTTAAGCCTCCCTGGTAAGGTCTATTCAGGGGTTCTGGAGAGGAGGGTCCGTTGGATAGTCGAACCTCGGATTCAGGAGGAGCAGTAAGTAAGTAAGTAAGTAAGTAAAGTTTATTTATATAGCACTTTTCGCAAATAAAATCACAAAGTGCTGTACAACATATAAATAAAAAATTAAAATAAACAGAAGAATTACTGTATTAAAATCTGATTAATCAAAACAATAAGAACAGCTGATAAAAACAAGAACAATTGATAAAAACACTCAATAAAAACATTTATCTAAAAGCTTGTCTGAATAAAAGTGTCTTGAGCTGGGTTTTAAAGGAATCAATAGAGGTGGTCACACGAAGAGACAGGGGCAGGGCATTCCACAGCCGGGGGGCTACGGCCTGAAAGGAAAGGTCACCCCGAGTTTTAAACCGGGTCTTAGGGACCTGTAGAAGGTTCAGTGCTGAAGAACGAAGGGTGCGGGCTGGAGAATAGGGGATCAGCATTTCTGTGATGTATTGGGGGGCCTGTCCATTTAACGCTCTAAAAGTTAATACCAAAATTTTAAAATGAATTCTAAATTTAACAGGGAGCCAATGTAGATCATATAAAACCGGTGTGATGTGAGACCTTCTATTTGTTCCTGTTAAAAGCCTCGCAGCAGCGTTCTGGACCAACTGGACACGAGCGACAGCAGACTTATTAAAACAAGTAAAAAGTGAATTGCAGTAATCTAAACGAGAAGAGATAAAAACATGAATAATCATCTCCAGGTCAGATTTGGATAAAATTGCCCTCAGTTTAGAAATGTTCCTCAGGTGATAAAAGCAGTTTCTGACCAGGAGCTTTGAATGTTTGTCCAAAGACATTGACTGGTCGAACTGAACACCAAGGTTTCTGAGGCTCGGCTGAGAAGAGGAGCCCAGAGAACCGAGGTGTTGCTTGATTAGAGGAACTTTCTGTTCAGGGGCAATGATCAGGGTTTCAGTCTTGGCAGAATTTAACTGAAGGCAGTTGTTGGCTAACCACACCTTAATCTGGGACACGCAGTTTACTAATTCATCTAACTTGTGTAATTCTGAGTCATTGAAGGAGCAGTAGAGTTGAATGTCGTCAGCATAGAAATGGTAAGAGACATTTCTGAAGCTATTTATAATCTTTGCAAGTGGTGTGATGTAAATAATGAACAGAATAGGACCCAAGACTGAACCCTGAGGAACACCATACCTTAACGGAGAGGTCTTAGACTGTATGTTATTCACAAACATTGAAAATTTTCTGTTGTTCAAATAAGAGGAAAACCACTTCAAAACAGTTCCAGAAAATCCTAATTCATGTTGTAGTCGATGTATCAGAATTGTGTGGTCGACTGTATCAAAAGCTGAAGAAAGATCTAATAAAATCAAAACACTGCTCTGACCAGAGTCTGCAGCCATCAAAATGTCATTGGATACTTTTAACAAGGCAGTTTCAGTGGAGTGAATTTTGCGAAAACCAGATTGAAACTTGTCCAGAATATTATTACTTTGCAAGAAAGTATTCAACAGCAGTGTGGTTTTCGTCCTGGTCGTGGAACACTGGACCAGCTCTACACCCTCAGCAGGGTCCTGGAGGGTGCGTGGGAGTTTGCCCAACCAGTTTACATGTGTTTTGTGGACTTGGAGAAGGCATTCGACCGCGTCCCTCGGGGGGTTCTGTGGGGGGTACTCCGGGAGTATGGGGTACCAGGCCCTTTGATAAGGGCTGTTAGGTCCCTGTACGACCGGTGTCAGAGCTTGGTCCGCATTGCCGGCAGTAAGTCAGGCTCGTTTCCGGTGAGAGTTGGACTCCGCCAAGGTTGCCCTTTGTCACCGATTCTGTTCATAACTTTTATGGACAGAATTTCTAGGCGCAGCCAAGGTGTTGAGAGGATCCGTTTTGGTGACCTTAGAATCGCTTCTCTGTTTTTTGCAGATGATGTGGTCCTACTGGCTTCATCAGTTCGTGATTTACAACTTTCACTGGAGCGGTTTGCAGCCGAGTGTGATGCGGCCGGGATGAGGATCAGTTCCTCCAAATCCGAGGCCATGGTCTTGAGCCGGAAAAGGGTAGCATGCCCTCTCCGGGTCGGGGAGGAGGTCCTGCCCCAAGTGGAGGAGTTTAAGTATCTCGGGATCTTGTTCACGAATGAGGGAAAACTGGAGCGTGAGATCGATAGGCGGATAGGTGCAGCGTCCGCAGTGAAGCGGGCGCTGTACCGGTCTGTCGTGGTGAAGAGAGAGCTGAGTCAAAAGGCAAAGCTCTCAATTTACCGATCGATCTACGTTCCCACCCTCATCTATGGTCATGAGCTTTGGGTTATGACCGAAAGAACAAGATCTCGGATACAAGCGGCTGAAATGAGTTTTCTCCGCAGGGTGGCTGGACTCTCCCTTAGAGATAGGGTGAGAAGCTCAGTCATCCGGGAGGGACTCGGAGTAGAGCCGCTGCTTCTCCACATCGAGAGGAGCCAGTTGAGGTGGCTCGGGCATCTGGTTAGGATGCCTCCTGGACGCCTCCCTGGTGAGGTGTTCCGGGCATGTCCCACCGGGAGGAGACCCAGAGGAAGACCCAGGACGCGCTGGAGGGACTATGTTTCTCGGCTGGCCTGGGAACGCCTTGGGATTCCCCCGGAGGAACTGCTCCAAGTGGCTGGGGAGAGGGAAGTCTGGGCCTCCCTACTTAGGCTGCTACCCCCGCGACCCGACCCCGGATAAGCGGAAGAAGAAGGATGGATGGATGGATGGATGTATTTGAACATGGCTTCAGTCTTCATGACGTTTGTTTCTGCGTTCAGCTTCATTTACTTCAGTTTATATATAAACTTTATTCTAACGGTAAATCTTGTTGCTCTGTGAAAAGTTTAAATGACCTTTTTGTGTTTCTCCAGACGTCCTGGACTTCTCCGAGGACGGTCTCAAAGTGCTGGCCTGCGGTCCCAGGAGGCTGCCTCAGAGCAAACCGGCCGAGAAGAACCCAGACACCTTCAGGAGGATCTTCAGTGCACAGAAGAAGGTCAGCCGAGTCACACGGTGCTTCACAAACATCCAGTGTGTCTGCTGACTTCATGTTGACGTGCTTTGAAAGGAACAGACATCACCACCAAAATAAAAGCTTTATTGCCATGTGAGCCTAAAGGCTTCTGAAGATGAAATTGTAAAGGTGTTTAAACAAAAACAAAGCGCGTCTCCTCCTCACAGCTGCTCCACCTTCAGACAGATGTGTTCAAAATAACTATTGTTCAAGCACAGAAACAGCTGTCAGGATTGAACTCGTGGATGAAGTAATCCACTGGACAGCAAACATAATCTGGAAATGTAAAGTTAAGACTGGAAAACGTTTGTGTTGTCCATAAATCCATAAATCATCTGTTTTTGATCCAGGGAGGTGAGAGGCAGCCACAACTGCTCTCATCCCATCAGTTAAAGTTCAGACATGTTGACACGTTACTGTGTTGTGTATCGTGGATTCAATTCAGTTTATTTATAAAGATCCAAGTGACAACAGAAGTCGTCTCAGGGCACCGAACAGAAAAGTTCATGTATAAAAATAATAATTTAACATTATTTATCTGAGGAGCAGACTGCTTTGAATTTAACTCCATTACAGAACTCTCATCGTGTGATGTCACATGTGACACGTCCTGATCAAAAATAACACCAAGATTTTTAACATTAGAACTGGAGTCAGATTAATGACATCCAAGGAGGAGAAAGACTGAAACATTTGAGATGCTCAGGTCTAAAAACTAAAACCTCAGTCTTGTCTGTTTAAAAGGAAAAAATTTAGGATCATCCAGGTTTTTATGTCTTCAAGACATGTTTGTATTCTTAAGTAAATGATTGGATTCATTTGGTTTTATGGACAAGTATAACTGTGTATCATCAGCATAACAACGAAAATGTATCCCATGCTGTTTAATAATTTTACCTAATGGAAGCATATACAAGGTAAAGAGTATTGGCCCAAGCACTGAGCCTTGAGGAACTCCATGACTTACTTTGGTGTATGAAGAAAATTCATTATTCATTTACAAACTGGAATCTATCAGATATGATTTAAACCAGTTTAGAGCCGTTCCTGTAATTCCAATATCATATTCAAAACTCTGTAGTAGGCCAGGAGCTGAGGGTGGCAGCTGCTCCGGTACCATCAGTGAAAAACGTCTAGATGGAAACCAGATCCAACACTCAAGATCAACTCAAACCATATAACACATTTGGCCCCTCGGCCATCCATCATTCAGCCATTCATCGTCTTTACCCACTTCTTCCTTTTTGGGTCACGGGGGTCACTGGTGCCCATATCCAGCAGTCACTGTGAGAGGTAGGGGACATCCTGGACATGTCTCCAGTCCATCTCAGAGACACACTGACAGGTCTCCAGTCCATCACAGGGACACCCTGGACATGTCTCCAGTCCATCACAGAGACACCTGGACATGTCTCCAGTCCATCACAGAGACACCTGGACATGTCTCCAGTCCATCACAGAGACACCTGGACATGTCTCCAGTCCATCACAGAGACACCTGGACATGTCTCCAGTCCATCACAGAGACACCTGGACATGTCTCCAGTCCATCACAGAGACACCTGGACATGTCTCCAGTCCATCACAGAGACACCTGGACATGTCTCCAGTCCATCACAGAGACACCTGGACATGTCTCCAGTCCATCACAGAGACACCTGGACATGTCTCCAGTCCATCACAGAGACACCTGGACATGTCTCCAGTCCATCACAGAGACACCTGGACATGTCTCCAGTCCATCACAGAGACACCTGGACATGTCTCCAGTCCATCACAGAGACACCTGGACATGTCTCCAGTCCATCACAGAGACACCTGGACATGTCTCCAGTCCATCACAGAGACACCTGGACATGTCTCCAGTCCATCACAGAGACACCTGGACATGTCTCCAGTCCATCACAGAGACACCTGGACATGTCTCCAGTCCATCACAGAGACACCTGGACATGTCTCCAGTCCATCACAGAGACACCTGGACATGTCTCCAGTCCATCACAGAGACACCTGGACATGTCTCCAGTCCATCACAGAGACACCTGGACATGTCTCCAGTCCATCACAGAGACACCTGGACATGTCTCCAGTCCATCACAGAGACACCTGGACATGTCTCCAGTCCATCACAGAGACACCTGGACATGTCTCCAGTCCATCACAGAGACACCTGGACATGTCTCCAGTCCATCACAGAGACACCTGGACATGTCTCCAGTCCATCACAGAGACACCTGGACATGTCTCCAGTCCATCACAGAGACACCTGGACATGTCTCCAGTCCATCACAGAGACACCTGGACATGTCTCCAGTCCATCACAGAGACACCTGGACATGTCTCCAGTCCATCACAGAGACACCTGGACATGTCTCCAGTCCATCACAGAGACACCTGGACATGTCTCCAGTCCATCACAGAGACACCTGGACATGTCTCCAGTCCATCACAGAGACACCTGGACATGTCTCCAGTCCATCACAGGGACATACTGGACATGTCTCCAGTCCATCACAGGGACACACTGGACATGTCTCCAGTCCATCACAGGGACATACTGGACATGTCTCCAGTCCATCACAGGGACACACTGGACATGTCTCCAGTCCATCACAGGGACATACTGGACATGTCTCCAGTCCATCACAGGGACATACTGGACATGTCTCCAGTCCATCACAGGGACACACTGGACATGTCTCCAGTCCATCACAGGGACACACTGGACATGTCTCCAGTCCATCACAGGGACACACTGGACATGTCTCCAGTCCATCACAGGGACACACTGGACATGTCTCCAGTCCATCACAGGGACACACTGGACATGTCTCCAGTCCATCACAGGGACACACTGGACATGTCTCCAGTCCATCACAGGGACACACTGGACATGTCTCCAGTCCATCACAGGGACACACTGGACATGTCTCCAGTCCATCACAGGGACACACTGGACATGTCTCCAGTCCATCACAGGGACACACTGGACATGTCTCCAGTCCATCACAGGGACACACTGGACATGTCTCCAGTCCATCACAGGGACACACTGGACATGTCTCCAGTCCATCACAGGGACACACTGGACATGTCTCCAGTCCATCACAGGGACACCTGGACATGTCTCCAGTCCATCACAGGGACACCTGGACATGTCTCCAGTCCATCACAGGGACACCTGGACATGTCTCCAGTCCATCACAGGACACCTGGACATGTCTCCAGTCCATCACAGGGACACCTGGACATGTCTCCAGTCCATCACAGGGACACCTGGACATGTCTCCAGTCCATCACAGGGACACCTGGACATGTCTCCAGTCCATCACAGACATCTGGACATGTCTCCAGTCCATCACAGGGACATCTGGACATGTCTCCAGTCCATCACAGGGACATCTGGACATGTCTCCAGTCCATCACAGGGACATCTGGACATGTCTCCAGTCCATCACAGGGACATCTGGACATGTCTCCAGTCCATCACAGGGACACCTGGACATGTCTCCAGTCCATCACAGGGACACCTGGACAGGTCTCCAGTCCATCACAGGGACACACTGGACATGTCTCCAGTCCATCACAGGGACACCTGGACATGTCTCCAGTCCATCACAGGGACACCTGGACATGTCTCCAGTCCATCACAGGGACACCTGGACATGTCTCCAGTCCATCACAGGGACACTGGACATGTCTCCAGTCCATCACAGGGACACACTGGACATGTCTCCAGTCCATCACAGGGACACCTGGACATGTCTCCAGTCCATCACAGGGACATACTGGACATGTCTCCAGTCCATCACAGGGACATACTGGACATGTCTCCAGTCCATCACAGGGACATACTGGACATGTCTCCAGTCCATCACAGGGACATACTGGACATGTCTCCAGTCCATCACAGGGACATACTGGACATGTCTCCAGTCCATCACAGGGACATACTGGACATGTCTCCAGTCCATCACAGGGACATACTGGACATGTCTCCAGTTCATCACAGGGACATACTGGACATGTCTCCAGTCCATCACAGGGACACACTGGACATGCCTCCAGTCCATCACAGGGACACACTAGACAGGTCTCCAGTCCTTCACAGGGACACACTGGACATGTCTCCAGTCCTTCACAGAGACACACTGGACATGCCTCCAGTCCATCACAGGGACACACTAGACATGTCTCCAGTCCTTCACAGGGACACACTGGACATGTCTCCAGTCCTTCACAGAGACACCTGGACATGTCTCCAGTCCATCACAGGGACACACTGGACAGGTCTCCAGTCCTTCACAGGGACACATGGAGACAAATGAGACAAACAACCATTCTCTCACTCCCTCACCTAGAAACCATTCAGAGTTACCATCAGTCTAACATTTTTTAGGCTTGTGGGAGGAACCTGGAGAAAACCTACACACGCACAGCAGTGTTTCCCCTACATGACTTACCATGGCGGGACGCTCATTTCCTCCGTGAGTTTTCTCCGGGGGACGGGGGGGACGGACAGACGACACGTCCTGAGCTGTGGGGAGGGAGGGGCATAGACAAAGTCGCGCTCAGTTTTGGAGCAGGGCAGAGGAGAGAGACAAACATCTCAGCTGCGCGTTGCCTGTACAGTTTTTTATTGTGTGTGTGTGTGTGCGGGGGGGAGTGGGAGACGGACAAACGTGAGCCGTGCGTTGTTTGTACCGACAGTTTTCAAGTGTGTGTGTGTGTGTGTGTGTCAATGAGGGGAAAGATCAAGCAGTAGTTCTTTTTTTACATTGCTGACCTGCTCTTTTGTTTATTAGCATGTTATCGAGTTCTGAGCTGAACACAGATCAAACTTATTGATCCCTTCAGAACCCGGTGCCTTTTTATAGCAGAGGCAGGTCAGAGAGCTGAGGGTTGTCTGGTCAGTGTTGAGTGGAGTCTGCTTCTTTGAATCTGCAGTTAAAGCTTCTCCCTGCAGATAAACTTGAACTGTGTCCTGCTGATAATGTGTTTGTTTTAGTGCAGTGGGGGTGGGGGGTGTGTTCTGGTTCTAATGAGCTCTGTGAAGACGCTCCTCATCAGAACTGCTTGTTCCTTGAGTTGGAAGACATTTTAACTAGAGCCTGACTGATATATACATTTTGGCTATTGTGGATACTGATATTGGGAGGGGCAGGCAAATGCTGATAACTGATATGACTGAATTTTTTTAGCTTTGTCCACCCCAAAAATCTACGAAAACAGTGAGTGGAGCGGAGCGTGTTTGTTTAGCAACCATGAAGCTAAGCTGGTCAGATCCAGGCTGCACACAGTCGGTTTACAAGTGACTGAACCCCCACCAGACAGGTCTCTCTTGAAAATGAGTTCTCGTGGCTCAGAGAGACTACCTGGATAAAATTACGGGTAAGTGGTGCTCTGGTCATAAAAACAGTCTTCCTAACATGCATTCACATTTTCTGTCCTCCACTCAGGGCTGGGCCGTATCTTATCGTTCACGATAATACTGTATATAATATATGATGATATATTGTATATCATATATGATGATATATTGTATATAATATATGATATATTGTATATCATATATGATGATATATTGTATATCATATATGATGATATATTGTATATCATATATGATGATATATTGTATATCATATATGATATATTGTATATCATATATGATGATATATTGTATATCATATATGATGATATATTGTATATAATATATGATGATATATTGTATATAAAATATGATGATATATTGTATATAAAATATGATGATATATTGTATATAAAATATGATGATATATTGTATATAATATATGATGATATATTGTATATCATATATGATGATATATTGTATATCATATATGATGATATATTGTATATCATATATGATGATATATTGTATATAATATATGATGATATATTGTATATAATATATGATGATATATTGTATATAATATATGACGATATATTGTATATAATATATGACGATATATTGTATATAAAATATGACGATACAGGTAGTCCCCGACTTATGAGCGAGTTCCGTCCCTAGGGGGCGCTCGTATGTCAAAAATTCGTAAGTAGGATCACATAGTAAAAAAAAAAAAAAAACATTTTTTTTTATTTTATTTTTTTACTTTTTTTATTTATTTTTATAAATGAATACATGTACAGTACTGGACAGTCACCAAGCACTTAGCCTATCCTAACACAGTTTTTAAAGATGAAGGAATAAGTTGAATTGTCTCCCTTTCACATAAAGGGAGCAAGCTCCCTATGGAGCCTGCAGGGAGGAGGGAGACAATTCAACTGACTCCTTCATCTTTAAAAACTGTGTTAGGATAGGCTAAGTGCTTGGTGACTGTCCAGTACTGTACATGTATTCATTTATAAAAAATAAAAAAAGTTAATTTTTTATTTATTTATTTATTTTTTAAAATTAGATGCATGCTCTTAAGTCCGGGACCTCGTAAGTAAGAGCGCTCGTAAGTCGGGGACTTCCTGTATATTGTATATAATATATGATGATATATTGTATATAATATATGATGATATATTGTATATAAAATATGATGATATATTGTATATAATATATGATGATATATTGTATATAATATATGATGATATATTGTATATAATATATGATGATATATTGTATATAATATATGATGATATATTGTATATAATATATGATGATATATTGTATATAATATATGATGATATATTGTATATAATATATGACGATATATTGTATATAATATATGACGATATATTGTATATAATATATGACGATATATTGTATATAATATATGACGATATATTGTATATAATATATGACGATATATTGTATATAATATATGACGATATATTGTATATAATATATGACGATATATTGTATATAATATATGACGATATATTGTATATAATATATGCCGATATATTGTATATAATATATGACGATATATTGTATATAGTATATGATGATATAATGTATATCGTATATGATGATATAATGTATATCGTATATGATGATATATTGTATATAGTATATGACGATATATTGTATATAATATATGACGATATATTGTATATAATATATGACGATATATTGTATATAATATATGATGATATATTGTATATAGTATATGATGATATAATGTATATCGTATATGATGATATAATGTATATCGTATATGATGATATAATGTATATCGTATATGATGATATAATGTATATCGTATATGATGATATAATGTATATCGTATATGATGATATATTGTATATAGTATATGACGATATATTGTATATAATATATGACGATATATTGTATATAATATATGACGATATATTGTATATAATATATGATGATATATTGTATATAGTATATGATGATATAATGTATATCGTATATGATGATATAATGTATATCGTATATGATGATATAATGTATATCGTATATGATGATATAATGTATATCGTATATGATGATATAATGTATATCGTATATGATGATATAATGTATATCGTATATGATGATATAATGTATATCGTATATTACATAATGGGTATGATATTTGACTTGGTTGTCCAGTGGACAGCCTTGAGGAGACATCTGGATGTCTGTGATGAAACTGTTGACTCCTGTTTTCATGCCGTGCACCAGATCCTCCAGCTCTCACTCCATCAGTGTGACTGAGAGCAGAGCGAGCTCGTCATGAGAACGACCACCTTTAGATGTTCACAGCAGTCACTAAAACCTCCGTCTGTGGTCCAACAGAACCAAAGAGGTGGCAGCTTATTGCGTGAGGAGTGGGAGACATTAGAAGTGCTTAGACTCACAGAATGCACTCATTAAGCAGAAGCAAACTTGTTGAAGTAGAAGTTAGGAGTAACCTAAGTGTTTTTTTGTCTTCCTGGCTGTTCCTTCATGGCGAGCTGTCATCTAATCATTTTTTTGGATCTGAGTTGTGTGTTGGCAGTGGACTCGTGCTCTGCAGTTACACCCAGTTCTGAGCCAACTGTGGGTCTTTTTCCTTTATTTGTGTAGTTTGCCCACCTTCCTGCCTGCTCTTTATCTGAGCCATGCTGCTGAGCAGCAGGGGGGGTGGGGCCTGTCCTTCAGATTACTGTGGTTGTTTTTAATTTGCTGTAGATGTTCCAGCTCCAGAGCTCTTGTGCTAACGCTTCCTTTGTTTCTGCTTATTAACCCTGTGGAGCTCCTCTGTACTCTGTCCATCTTCTGTTCTCCATCAGCAGCACCCCGCCAACCGCAGCTTTGTCAGCGTGTGCGTGTGCATGCGCGCTCCACGTTCCTCACTTCTGCTTCGTTCCACTCTTTCTGTTTGTTCTCTGGTTCTACTTGTTTAACTTTTGTTTACTGTTTAACTTTTATATTTTCATGGCCGTCATGAGATGGACACAGTGATAAATCCAGACAGGAAGCACTCGTTGGACTGTTGAACACCATGTCAGACAATTTCACTTCATTGATAATCAGTGGTCTAGCATTTGTTGAAGGAAGGCGTTCCACCTGCTTCTTTTCATGCCAAACTTTGAAACAGAGGTTTTATCCATTAGAGCTGATGTTGAAGATGACTCTCAGCTACTACCACACAAAATATTAGCTCAGTATCTGTAAAAATGGCCGACATGTAGCCATATTTGTTTGCTGTGGTCAGTCAGTTGTGTTTCCATGAGCACAAACCCCGGAGCTGTGAAAGTTGTTGGTTTGCTGCTTCAGACAGAACAACAAGTGCAGAAAGTCCGGTTCTGTTCTGAAAACGGGTCTTTTGTTTCTTTCAGTCTCCCACCAAAGCTGTGTACAACGCCAGACACTGGACCGTGGGGGGCGAAGAGGAGCCCCCGCCGCCCTTCCTCTGTCGACCGCACGCAGCTCCTGTAAGACCACAAGCTGCACGGCTTCAGGTCATGAAGGTCCCGACACGAGTCTCACTGAGCTTTTCTCCATCTCTCCAGGTGTCGGTCTCCACCGGAGGAGGCAGTAAGGAGGCCACAGACTCTCGGAAGGACGACGGAGTCTTTAAGGCTCCTCCACCTCCTCCCAAAGTCACAAAGTGTGTCACCGTCCCCACAGATCCCTGCCAGGACACCGTCACTGCACTCAAGTGTCACAAGGAGCACAAGGAGGTAAATGTTTCTGGAGCCGTCTGTTCCAGAGAGAGGCAGTTGAAATCAGCTGTCTCCCTGCAGTTCTA
>JBBPBX010028753.1:17297-36332 GCA_038048925.1 Garcialebias charrua | reverse complement strand
TAATGATATTAAGTTGTTTTTGTTGTTTCAGTTTAGATAGTTTTTTACTTGTATCAATAGCCAGCTCCCTTATTTTAAATTTAAACCATTCCCATTTACTCACAGCTGACATTTCCAAGGCATTGACCTCCACCACCAACTGTCTGACCTCTTCACCAAAACCAGAATTCTGCAAAAGAGAATTATTGAATTTCCAAACACGGGTTAAGCCAGGATCTGACCTTGAAAACACAAGAGATAGAGAAATTACACAGTGATCAGTTAAAGGTGCAGCAGATATCTCACACTTATTAATATAATTGATCAAAGAAGTAGAAATGAGCCAGTAATCTATTCTAGAACTTAAACCATTCCCAGAGGCATTAAACCAGGAGAACTGACGAGTCCCAGGGTTTTTCACCCTCCAGTAATCAATCAAGTTTGCACTGTTCATTAATTGATTGATCAGATCATCGTATTTATGACAGAGGACCCGGGGTGGATTTCTGTCTAACCATAGGTCAGGCGCCAAATTCAAATCACCGCCAACTATAACTTTGTCTGTTGAATAAGTATGCATATTGTCTGTAATATGTTTACATAAATCATTTATCAAAGTTTTGTTTTTGCCTCTTTCGTTGTAACCATAAACACACACCAAAATAAAGTTTTCATCATTAATTTCTGTTATCACCATCAGCCAGTGCCCACTAGTGTCACTAACATGCTTTAAAATTTTCCCTGGAAATCTGTTAAACAAAATCATAACACCTGCTGAGTGTGACGTCCCATGACTAACAAAAATAGAGTCACCCCACTGTAACTTCCAAAAGTTCACATCATCCTTACCAGAATGAGTTTCTTGTAAAAAAACACAATTGACTTTTTGCTCCTTACAAAAAAGAAAAACAGCTTTTCGTTTCACATTGTTTTTAAGCCCCCTAGCGTTTAAAGAAATAAAAGATAATATACCGGTACCTAAAAGGTTTTGAGGTAGAACAAAAAATACAAGATGTGCAGGAATGAGAAATTTTGTCCTTTCAACTATCAGAACAAGGTGCATTTAGGACAAATCTGGTGTATCAAAACATTATCTATTCTAATATTGAGATCACTTATCAGTAATACTACTCTGAATAAGATACAAAGTGAAAAAAAAAAAACTTCAGTCAGTGCTTAAGAAGGGTCGACTCTCCGGTTGTCGATCAGAGCATATCCTTCCTTCAGGAAAGCTCTCTGCCCTCTCTGTCTGGCATCTCGTACCAGCGGCCATAACTTCTTCCGAGCTTCCCTGTCTTCTTTGGAGAAATCTTCTTTAAAATGAACATGCTTCTCTTGACAAACCTTGGCATTTTTAGATCTCTTCCAAACCTCGTCTCGAACCGTTCTTGCCACGAACTGGATCATTATTGACCGTGGAGCGTTGTTTGAAGTGGCGGGGTCACTTTTCCTTCCCAGGCGATGCACGGTGTCGACTGTCCCACGAAGCTGATCCACTGAGATGGGCACCACTCTGGTCAAAATGCCAATGACCTCCTCTCTGGTGTTCTCCCCCTCTTTTTCAGCAAGGCCGTTCAGCCTCTCCTTTTATATCGAGCTTGTTCCATCACAGACTCCTTCCGCTGTTTATTCTCCTCTTCAAGCTCACTGACTTTTTTCTGCAGCCCCTCTATTTTCTCCTTGTTCACTTTAATAGAGGCAGCATTTTCGTCAATTTTTTTCTCAAACTTCTGCAGAAGTTGAGTTTGTGCGTCCATTTTTATCGTCAGTGAGCTCACTGTAGACGTCAGTGTATTCACCGTGGATGTCAGTGAATTAACAGCTTCTAGAATAGTCTGAAGGTTGCACTCACGCTGAGGGTTGTCGTTGCCTTTCTTCTGCTTTTTAGAGAGGGGAGCTTTCAGTGGAGAGTGATCCAAGTTGATCTTCTCCGTTTTTGACATCTGTTCGCCAGCTTCAACATCTGCATTTTTGCAGCCTCCGTCTCCACTCGCACTGGGAAGAGCGGCCATGCCGTATTCGTGGTCGTCCATCATGGCTAATTTTCGTCCACGTGCTGTTAGCTCGGTCAAGAAAAAACGCCCAAAGGTTCTGTTTCGCTTCAGAAATCACTCAGACTTACTAGAAGCTTTCAAAAAAGCTATTGAGAGTGGCGTAAAGCACACAAAATTGCATTCAAGGACAATATAAAAAGTATTTACACCGGAGCCTGCCAGCTACGACTGCTCACTCCGCCATCTTGGATTTTTTTTCTTCTTTGTGTGTGTGTGTGTGTGTGTGTGTGTGTGTTTTTGTATCAGATTAACTTGTAGGGACCAGTTTTACAAAAAAAATGCATTGTGGGAACCAACTGCTCTTTATGGGGACCAAAGCCTTTACTGTGATTTATTGTTGTTGTTTACTGTTACTGTTGCCTGTAGTTCAGATGTTCTGTCTGGAACAGGTCTCTCTTGTAAATGAGTCCTCGTGACTCGATGAGACCACCCTGTATAAATAAAGGTTGAACAAATTAATGGGGTAAAAAATAAAATAAAAATACAGGTCCCCATATAAGAAGAAGTCTTGTTTGCGGGTTTAGTTAGGACTAAGGTGTGAATTGTAGATGGATTAGGGTTAGGGTTAGGCATGTCCTAGTAATGGTTAGGTTTAGGGTAAGGGTCAGGGTCAGGGTTAGGCTGTAGAAATGAATGAAAGCCAATGCAAAGTCCCCAAAAAGTACATGTACAAGAATGTCCATGCATATGTGTGTGTATGTGTGTGTGTCTGTGTACAGTATATAGCAGGGGTGCCCAAAGTGGGGTCCGTGGGCCAATGTTGGCCCGCCAAGCTGTCCTCATTACTATAGTAATATTTCCTTTGAAGAAATACAGTAATGTGTTTACACTCAGTGATTCCACCCATTGACTTTATTGTTAGTTGGCCTGACTACCATAAAGGCACTACATGGATTACACAGTAGTATAGTTATTTTTTTGTATTTTTGTAATAGTTTATATTATTATATTTATTTTAACAGACTTCCTATACCATCCTTCAGCAGCTTCCTGCCAATGAATAACATTTTCTTTTGACAGAGCCGGGCGCTCATGGCTGCCCGGTACGCATTTCTTCTGGGGGCCAGTTTTTGTGACGCACAGAGTGATTGTCTTGGATAATCACATGTACCAAATGTCTCGCTCAGGGTTTAAAATAATCCATTGATAGGAGTAAGGGACAAGATGGCGCCGATGTACATGGCTCGCCGTCTGTCTCTCCTCAAGTTATTACTTTTTGTACTGTTTTTCCTGACTTTTGTTGAGATTGTGTCATCATTGTTTACTTATGACTGCCAGACCCTTTTAAATGTTAATTCCATTGTGGGAAAAGTACAGTTCCGTGACCTTTATGGGCGATCAAAGACTTTTCTTCCACCTCAGCTGGCATCCATACCTCCATTTCTACAGAATCCTTGTGTTGTGATTGCCTGCAGCAAGTGCCATCGCAGGAGACGCAGCAGGAGGGGTGGGTTGCTTGTGAAGCTCCGGGCTCACTTTGCCTCTTCTTCATTCAAAGTCAAAGTCAAAGTCAACTTTATTGTCAGAACTGCAATATGTACAGGACATACACAGGATTGAAATTGCGTTTCTCTCAGTCCCTCGGTGCAACAGTAACCATTTAAACACTTAAACACTGAAACATTTAATAAACATTCCAGTCTTCATGCAGGATTCTCAGGAAATACAACTTTGTGGACACACAATGCCCTATGGAATATTCCTACAGCTGGCTAAGCGTCATGGATACAGACACCGGCTGCAGTGCATTTCCTGGACTTCTTCTATCGCCTACCTAAATATAATAAGGAATTCATTCAAGATTTCTATGAATTCCTTGTTGATATTATTTCCAACTATACCAGTTTTTTTATTTGTGGAGATTTTAATATTTATGTTTGTTGTCCCACTGACTCACTGGCCTCTGAGTTTTTAAAGCTTTTGTCCTCTTTTAATTTAACACAATCAGTAAATGCACCAACACATCATCTTGGCCATACTCTGGAGCTTATTATTTCTCATGGACTGTCCATTTCTCACTGTGAAATTTCTGAGTCTGCCATCTTGGATCATTTCCCTTTTTTTTTCCAATTTACAGCCCCCCAACCGGCCAGGAGGCCTCTGGCTGCGGGTTGTCATTGCCGCTGTCTCACCTCAGCCAGTGCCGGATAGTTCACCACGGCTTTTATGGACTCACAGTTTTATTCAGTTGGTCCTGATGTTTCTCTGTGTCCCAAATATTTTTTGTCACTGTTTTCTGAAACCTGCAGTGGGATCCTGGACTCTATTGCTCCGGTCAAGTTCAGACTCCCTAAACCCAGAACTGAGCCTTGGCTGAAAAATCCTACTGCATGTAAACTCAGGAGGCAATGAAGAAGGGCGGAAAGACAGTGGAAGCATGACAGGCAACATGATTCTTTGGTTTTATTAAGGAAAACTCTTGTTCTGTATCAGAGATCTGTTAATGATGCAAAATCACAATTTCTATCTAACATCACTAACAGTAACCACTGCCCCAGGGGGTTATTTAATACAATTAACTCTGGTTTAAATCCACCCACCTCAGTCTTACCTGATGCCTCAGCCTCCACCTGTGAACACTTTCTCTCATTTTTTATTGATAAAGTTCCATCGGTTAGACAAGCCACAGGTACATGTGGTACTCCTGTTTCAGAGTTTTCTTCTATCTCTGCTTGTTCTTCTTTATTCGAACAGTTTGAACCAGTGTCTTATTCCCTCTTGGACAAAATAGTCAAATCTGTTAAACCCACTAACTGCCCCACTGATTATATCCCTACTAGATTATTGAAAGAGTTATTTAATAGTGTTGGTCCTTACCTTCTTCCTTTTTTCAATTCATGTCTGTCCCTTGGAGTTATGCCTTCTGCTTTTAAACATGCAGCAGTCCGCCCCCTTCTCAAAACAAATATTGATCCCTTGGTTTTATCACATTTTAGACCTATTTCTTATTTACCCTTCCTCTCCAAAGTTTTAGAAAAAAGCATTCTCATGCAAATTCTACCTTTTTTTGGAAAAAAGCCCAATCCTGGATACATTTCAATCTGGTTTTAGATCCCGGCACAGCACAGAATCTGCATTACTGACAGTTCATAATGACATAGCTCAGTCAGTTGATTCTGGGTGCCCAGTAGCTCTGATGCTTCTCGACCTTACAGTGGCCTTTGACACTGTGGACCACTCTGTCCTTCTGTCTCGCCTCCATGATATTGTTGGGATTCATGGTACGGCCCTGAAGTGGTTCACGTCTTATTTATCTGATAGAACTTTCTCTATCTTGCTCAATGGCTACTCTTCCTCTACAGTCCTTCTTATGTGTGGGGTGGCCCCATGGTTCCATTTTGGGCCCTCTGCTCTTTTCCTTGTACATGTTGCAACTTGGATCTATTATAAAACACCACAATGTCAACTTTCATTTTTATGCAGATGATTTGCAGATCTATTTACCACTAAGGCCTGGATCCAGTAATCCAATGTTTTCTCTCTTTGACTGCATCTCTGAAATCAAACATTGGCTAAACAAGAACTTTCTGTTTTTAAATGACAATAAAACAGAATGGATTTTATTTGGTAACAAAGATGCAACTGGCCTGGGAAATTTGAACATTAACTTCAGTGACAGTGTGAAACACCTTGGAGTGACCTTTGATAAGGCTTTACATTTTGACAAACACATCGCCTCTGTTGTCCGGTCTGGATTTTTTATTTACGTCTTTTAAAAAAGGTCAAACCCTTTTTAAACCGTTGCGACTTGGAGAAGGCTGTTCATGCTTTTATCAGTTCTAGGCTCGATTATTGTAACGCTCTGTATGTTGGTGTGCCTCAGTCAACACTGAGCCGCCTCCAGCTTGTTCAGAATGCAGCAGCTCTCCTTTTAACCAACACTCCTAGATGGGACCACATCACACCTGTTTTATTCTCACTACATTAATAATAATAATAATAATAATAATAATAATAATAATAATAATAATATTAATAATAATAATAATAATAATAATAATAATAATAATAATAATAATAATAATAATAATAAATTCAATTTATAACGCACTTTTCATTAATGAAAATCTCAAAGTGCTAATTGGCTTCCTGTCCATTTTAGAATAGATTTTAAACTTTTATTATTTGTTTTTAAAGCTCTGAATGGCCTCGCTCCTACTTATATAACGGAGTTGTTAAGTTTCCCCGCCCGCTCCAGGTCTCTGAGGTCACACAGCTCCTGCTCTCTGTTCCAAGGACAACATATAAACACTGAGGTGACCTGCCTTTTCTGCGGCCGCACCTCAACTCTGGAATAAGCTCCCACTTGAGCTACGTCAGACTACTGAACTTGGCCCTTTTAAATCGAAGCTTAAGACTTTTTTATTCCAAAAGGCTTTTAGTAATTAAATATGTGGTGACATTTCTGGTTTTCTTTTTGCTATTTTGTTGTGTTTTTCTTGATTTTTAATCTGTTGTCATTTTAAGTACTGTACTGTTTTTTGTTAAGCACTTTGGTCACCATCACCATGGTTGTGTAAAGTGCTATAGAAATAAATGAATGAATGAATGAATGAACGAAAATTTCCAACTATAACTGCATCCACTCTGTCATCATGTGACCAGAAGTCTAGCTGAAATGACCAATGAGGGATACCCTCAAGGACCCATTCCCCAAGATAGACGTGAATTAATTTCTTCAGATCGTTACCATATTTTGAGGTGTAAGGGTAAGAAATTATTCTGCACTTATAAATCACACATGAAGCATTTAAAAGTAAATTATAAATATGAACTGGTTTCAGTGGTGTTTTTAGCTTCTTTTTGGGTGGTGCTCAAGCTCCCTTAAAATTTAACTCAGCACCCCTGACAAATTAAGAAACCAGCATTAGGATTGTGTAAGGAAACAATTCTCAAACCTTTGATTCACCAAAGTACTGTATTGAATAATTGTTTAATAAATATGTAATAAAGACAACAGTCTCAAACAGATCAGTAAAATATGTTTTTTTTTTTTTTTTTGCAAGAGTCCTGCCACCTGTAGGCATGTCAGCAACTGACCAATCAGAAACCTCAATTTCTCCAGAATAGGCTATATGCCACAGGTAGTGGTGACGTACTTCCGTTAAAATGTAGGACATACTGTACACTGCACTTCCGGTTCTGGTCGACTGCAGTTGTTGTTAGCGGTAGCTTCTAGAACAGACCATGTAAAAGACACAAAAGGTAAATTATCTGCGAGCTACTGGTACAACAATGAGAGATTTGTTGTGTGCCGTTGTGTCCAGTGAATAGCAGGGACAATAGAGCGCTTAGTTTTTAACATTTAATGCCAGAGTTCGTGGCTAACCGAGTTAGCCTTTAAAGCTAACACTCGGGTTAGTAGCCGGCGTTTTAAACCTCAGGATATTCAAGAGCCAGCATCAAACAGTGGTTAAAAATGAGCTGTACCTGCATTGTTCCAGTGGAATAATTCTCCCTTCCATGACCGGGGGTTTGGGAGAAGCAGCAAAGAGGACAGCGAGGAGGAGGAGAACACAGCAGCTGCAGCTCAGTAAGAAACATGAATATCACTCGACTTCACACCCTGCACTTGTAGATTTGGTGTTGGAGTAATGAGTGATTTGATAAAAGTTTGTAACTACATACGTTTAAAATAATATTCAAATTTTAACATATGTTTTCTAATCTGTAAATGTGTTTGTAAACTCTTAGTAACTTCAGTGCTGTTACACCTCTGAAATATTCTCTGCAGTTTCCTTTAATTAATATGAAACCAGAACTGTTTCACTTCAATTAAACTTTTATTTCCTGAGATGTAATTATTTATTTTAAAGCATAACTCTCATAAAGAGTTCTCTGTTTGTTTTTTTATGCTATGTAGGTAAATATGAACACTTGTGGGTTTTTTCCCCCCCAGGTTTGCATCATCTGACCTCCTGATGTGTTTCTGGCCCATGACTGAGCTGTTCTGCTATCCATGGTCAGTGTTCACCAAGAATGAGATGAGAGGAACTCCCCATCAAGTTCAAGTTGTGTTTATTTGTCATATACTGTACAGGTTAACACAGAGTTAACAGTACAATGAAATGCTCAGGGTGAGAAGATCTGATTTGACTTGCTAAAAATCAAAGAACAAACTATACTAAAAGCATGCAAAGTTAAAAAAAATATTTATAATATTCACAAAGTCCTGAAGAGAGACAGTAAACATGGTTGGATACAACAATGCAGCAGGATTAATTTGAATAAACTACTGTAAGTATTTCAAGCTAGTAATACAGTACAAGCTAACATGCACATAGTTATATATACAGTATATACTACACATAATGAACATTACACAGGTTGTGTGACAGGTTATTGCACAAGTAGTGACATTGAGATTGAATTATTAGTTATTACCAGATGTTCAGTGTTATTTATTGATTATTTATCCACACCACCTCCTTAACCCATACCCTGCAGCCCATTGATGAGTTCTTCTTGGTCTTCAATGACCTTGACCTTGGATCAAAGCAACGGGACCTTGCTGACCCGGTGTCCATCAGTCCACGGTCAGCCGGATCATCACAGCAACTTTTTATTGACAGTACTCGGCTCAATTAGGACCCGATACCTGAAGAGCAGATACATAAAAATCTACCTGCAGACTTCAGGACTACTGTACCCTGACACTACAGTCACACTACTTACTACTTGTAAGAAAATAAAATGTTCAAAACATTCTGACTTTGTCTTCATTATTATCACCCAAAATAATGTGTATGTTGATTTAAGACAGGCTTAGAGTTCAGTTTTATTTTAGCCAGTTTATTAAAAACAAATTTGATGATGATGTTACATTACTGTAGAAAACATGAGGCACAAGATTTAAACAGTTTATAGCATTACAGGTTCTGACTTTAAGTCACAGCTTCCTCGACAGCTATTGGAGATTTAAAAACATGTAATCAGTCAGACAACGGTAACTGATGAAGCAGCTCTTCTGTTCAACCATCCACACAGAGGGTTTCCACATGGATCACCTGTCCTTCGTCCTCAGTGCATCAGTCAAACAACTTGTTTGTATTTGGTGTTTGGATCTGATCTCAGCTCACAAACATCCAGGCTGGACCAGCTGGCTCCCTCCTCCTCATCATCACTACCTGCGGTGTCCTGCACAGTGAAAGAAAACATCTCTTAGTAAGAACTGCTATAAACAGTGAGATTCACAAAACCATATAGCAGACATGTGTTGAATATAAAGAGTTTATATTGTCTGATATTTAACTTCAACTCAACTTTTGTACACAAACTTGAATTAAAATAACTTTTGTTTCTAAATCTGCTCTAAATCTCCTGCCTCCTTGTTTGAAACTGAACTGTCAGGTGGCTTTGACTCAAACAGTGGGGCTTCTGGTTCTCTTCCTCATGGACTGTAAACACTCAGCCATAACTGTCACTTCTCCTGCCTCCTTGTTTGAAACTAACATTTGTGTTAATAAGAAAACATTGTACAGACAAAACACGTTTACTCAACAAATTAGCAAGGTTAACTACTGTACCGGTATGTTAGCTGTGTTAGCCTACACGAGGCAGTTTGGTGAACTGAAAACAAATACCGACTTACCTTCATAGTTATTTATGTAGTTGGACACATAAAGCTTAAATCCTTTGTCCTTCTTAGATGTGGGCTCTTTAGACAAGGTCTGAATAATTATGTACACATCATTGACTGTCAGCAAGTCCTGCAGAGATCGTGTGAAGAATGACATCCTGTGCCTGTGAACCGGAAGTGCGCTGTCTGTCCAATGAATGCGGAAGTGCTAGAACAGAAGTCCGTGGCATATAGCCTATTGAACGCCCCTTACCTGCAGAACTGCAGTTGTGTTGCAATACGAACACTTTGCAGTCATTTCAATATTGAGTTTGCATCTTTTGTTTCATGTTAATCTACTGTAATAAAACCTTTGTAAATACAGCAGAATGCAGGAAATGGCATATACCGGTAACGGTAATTCTAAATTCTCTGGGAGAGAAAGCCCAGACGCCACCACCACCAATGCAGCCTGTTCTGTAATGTTCTTTATACAGAATTGAAGGTTAAATAACTGTATAATAAATAAATTGAATTTACTTAAAGAAGTATTTGCAGTTTATGTATTATATTATTGCATTAGGCCCGCAGCCCACTGATATATTTTAAATTTGGCATATCAGGGAAAACGTTTGGGCACCTCTGGTATATAGGGACAGTCTGAAAGAACCTTATGGACATGTCTGCTCTCTGATGTATGTTGTGTTGAAACACGTTACAAACACAAAAGCGGTTCTAACATACCAGATGAAACGTTCAATTTATCATCTTTATGGGATCTTGTCCTAACAAACACTCACACTTCCAAATTACCTCTCCTCTGCTGTTTGTCATCTGATTCAGTTGAAGTAGCAGAGGTAAAAAGGTCTCAGCCTCCAGGACGAAATTTTAATGCGTCCCAAAACAAATGAGCAGCGATTCAGCCGCTGACACTTCAATGAGAATAATGAGGCTGCCTGTCATCGGCACTCCTCTGGCAGACGCATAACTTCGGCCACGGCTCTATTTTCCAGCGCTCTTTGTCTGTCACACGACTTTTGTCTCAGTAACGTTCATTTTCCATCAACGTTCTCTCCTCCCATCACTGTCTCTCAGAGCAATCTTGTGGCCGCAGCTGTGGCATTAATTTGCACCAGAGAAATTCTCCTTCCCTCCCCTCACTTGATGTTTATTCTTCTTTCATCATGTCGTTCATCATCTCGAAGTCCCGCCAGAGGAAATGCAATGTGCTCTGTGTGCTTTACAGATTTCAGGCAAAGCCTTTGGAGCCTGGAGTTTAGAGCAAAACTCCTTACACACACAAGTCACTGGCTCTTATTTATTCAGCAGTTAGAGAAGGCTGGTTTGAAGCAGCTAGAGTCAAAATGGATAACTGACTGAGTCTAACTGAGTCCTCATCATACAGAATGACAAGGCTAAACAGAACATAAACTACGGTAGTAAAGGCCTAGCATTTCCTGAATCAGTGAATTTCACATATGTACGTACTTGCCGTAGTTTTACTTAATAATAATAATAATGAATTTAATTATATACCACTTAAGATGGGGGGTTGAGTCAGGTCGTCATCTCACAACTCCAGCGCGTCCATTATGCTGCAGCTCAGCAGGAACTCATAGGTTTGATCACATTACACCAGTTTTGTCCTCCCTTCACTGGCTCCCTGTACATATCAGGATAGATTTTAACAGTGGTGGGCGTATGAACGCTAGGTAGCGCTAAAGCGCTAATCCGCTTACAGTGGACCTAAACTTTTTGTCAGCGTTTTTGTGAATTGACTAACTTTTATAATTCATAAGCGGATTTGTGCTATTTTTATTTAAAATGCAGTACCGCTAATAACTAATTATCTATCAGTAAAAACCAATAAACTTATTTACAAGCTCTTATGCTGCTTGTTTTACCTTTTTCCCCACCGTAAACAGCAGAGAGGAGGAAGGGTGTGAGGGGGAGGGGGGCAGAGCTGAGAACAGACTCGGATCTACCATGTAGGTAAATGCCTGGGGGTCCCATTTCAGCAGTGGCCCCGGCCCCGCCTCGCCCCGTGCAGTCACCTACATCACTAACATTGATCCTGCTTGTTAATGTACATTTAACATAAAAATAATTATAGTTACGATGAAAACGATCATTAAATACGCAATTAAAAAAACGGTCGATTTCTTTATCCCCCTACTAAAAATGGACTATTCCATCTTGACATCTTCCGGGTCAGACCGTGAACTCGAGGGCTAGTTCTGTGGCTACTGTTTGTGCTGGGTACTTGGATAAATCCGCAGACAACCCCGCTGTTTCAAGCCAAATTAACGTGGCCGGATGATTTTAAGGTGTGTTTTGTGTCGACCATTTGACGGTGAGTCGTTATTTTTATGTATTTTAGTTACTTTTCATTAAATCTGTTGACTACCTATAGACGCTGAACTCTGTGTCCAGCTGGTTGTTTTGGGTTACTAATGGATAAATCCGTAGAGAACCCCGCTGTTTCAAGCCAAATTAACGTGGCCGGATGATTTTATTGTGCGTTTTGTGTCGACCATTCGACGGCGAGTCGTTAGTTTCATGTATTTGGGTTACTTATGTATAAATGCGGTGGCGACACACCCGTGTATTTGAGATTTAAACGTGGTTTTAGGGATTAAAAGATCATTCTATTTTTTGTTAATTTCGTGGCCGAATAGAATATATGTACGTAAAGTATTAAATAAATCCTTTGATTTTTGTAATTTCATCCTTTTAGGATCATTTTTGTTACTTTTCAGTTGGCAGTGTAGTGCAAATATTGATAACGCTGCCGGCTATATATAAATATATATATATATATATATATATATATATATATATATATATATATATATATATATATATATATATATATATATATATATAGAAATATATAAATAGCGGATTAGATTAGCTTCCCCTAATTTTCATAAGACATTTGTGCTTTTGAAATTGTGGACCTAAAAAAATTAATAAGCGTTTTAGAAATTGTGGAACTAATTTTTTAATTAGCGGTGTCCACCACTGGATTTTAAGATTCTCCTGTTGACCTTTAAATGATCTTGCACCCTCATCTCTCTGAGCTACTTCAACCAGATGTTCCTTCTCGGGCATTGAGATCATCTGGTCAGCTGCTTTTGGTTGAAGCTCAGAGGAGATCGGGGTTTTTCAGTCGTGGGCCCTAAACTCTGGAACAATCTGCCCCCCCAACATTAGACAGACCCGTTCCCTCCCTGTTTTTAAATCTCTTTTAAAAGCACACCTGTTCTCTCTCTGGCTTTTAACACAAATTTCTTTTGATGTTTTAATTAATTTTCGGTTTTATTTTGTTGTTTTTGTTGTTGTTGTTTTTTTTTTTCCCATTGAATTACTGCCATTGATTTTTATTGTTAAGCACTTTGGTAACAGCTGCAGTTTTAAATGTGCTTTATAAATAAAGTTCACTTGACTTAAGATAATTCTTAGTTGAGGTACGACAAATACAGTATACTGTTGTCATTTTGATAAAGATCTCATAATTAAAAATATGCATACCGGTATTTCATGAGACCTTGCCAGGTGTGTTAGTGTTTAAAATATGTTTTGTCAATGACCACATCAAAATATGGCTCAATAACTGTAATTTAAATTACTACTACCACTAATAATAATATTAATAATATTAATTACTAATAATTACTATTTGATTTCTATAAATAATTGGGACTGAGATGGTGTAGAGGAAGGGCAGCCAACTTGGGACCCAAAAGTCCCAGATTCGATTCCCAGCCATTGCACATCTCGTGGTGTCTCTGAGCAGCACACCCTATCCCCAAAATGCTCCTCGGGCACTTTCAATCACTGCCCACTGCTCCACCTGGTGGTGGATGGGTTAGATCTATTAGAATGTTAGATTAGAATGCATTAAAAATTCTTATTATTTCGGTTGTTATGGCCATTTTTGTATTTGCTAAAGTTAGGTTGTTGTGGCTGCCACGCCATGTTGGCCAATGATAGGTTTCAAAAATCTAACCGGTACATCAGCTATTTTGCTAACAAAAATGAGGGTTGACTCAAATAATTAGGTTCTAAACAAGATACTATTGCACAATGAGCATCACTTGGAGTAGGCGTCAGAGATGATACCCAACTTCACTGATAGCCACTTCTTGGTATGGTGCATTCATAGATCTCCTACATGTCATTGCATGAGTGCAGCTACAGCGTGCGCTCTCAAGACATCATTACCTGCAGTGTCCCCTCAGTGAGGACTGAACTAGGCAAAAAGGCCTTCTCCTACTCCGCTCCTGCTTCATGGAATATCTTGTAAAAATATCTGAAGCTCTTGACCTTGACCTCTCTAAGTGGCTTCAAACATTTGCTAAGTTCCTGGGGCAAAACAATGCAGAGATGTACCTGTTTTTAGTTTTCTACATTACCTTACAATCTAGCTGTTTTTCTTTTGTTTTTTATGCCATTTTCTTTAACTTGTTCTTCTCAATTTGCATGCTTTCTTTTATGATTGTCTACTGTTGTCTTTGTTGTCTACTCTTGTCATCACTCTTTGTTTAAAACAGGTCTCTCTTGTAAACGAGACCCCGAGGCTCAATGGGATTCACCTGTCTAAATAAAGGTTGAATGAATGAAAAAACTTCTACCACACCAAATTTAAGCAAAATATCTGTACATGCAGACTTGGAGCTAGTTTTGTGGGTGCAAATACTGTTTAGCTGATGTGGCCATCTTGATTTGTAGTGTGTTCAAGACCACCTAACCCGAGACCAAGTCAAGACCAAGACCAGAGTGTACAGAGACCGAGACAAGACCAAGACTTTTAGCGTCTGAGACCAAGTCAAGACCAAGACTGAGGGAGGGCAAGACCAAGTCGAGACCAAGACCTCAAATAAAAAAGGTTTGTTATAAAGTATTTTTTATAAAAGTTACATACTGCAACTTTAAGTTTGCTTTTGAATGAATATATCAGCTTTTATAAATTTTCAAAGCTACATAACAAATAAATCAGACATTCAGTGACCTAACTTCATGTGATTCAACAATAAAATTACACAACTGTTAAATTGGAAGCAGTTTCATCACATGGCAAACCTTAAAACACATAAGTGGCCAAACACTCTTCATAAGTTCAAACTCAAGACCAAAGATAACCATAGTTGCACAGTGGTTTCAATAAAGTAGCAGAGATACACCTAAAAAAGTTACATAAATGGACATTAGTACAAGTATATTCTTAGTGATTTAAATAGACATTTTTTTTTAGATATAGAAGACATCTTATCATGCGCCCAAACAATCACTTCTCACTTTCTCCAGTGTTGCCAAATAGAGTTGAGGTTTTCAGCCCAAACATCTGTAAAAATTGCCACCACACAAAAATCTGCCCAATCTTTATATTGTTACAGTATATTTATTGTTTGAACATGAACACACATCAGTGCAAGCCAAGGTAGTTGAACAATATGTGGCAAAATGCAACAATCCAACAAAAATCTTCCCAGATTTCACAGCAAAATCAGAACTAAAACCACTCAATAGGCAGCAAACCACCCAATCTGGCCACACTGGGAGTGATGCGTGCGAGTGAAAGGGGGTGGGCGTGACAGCGGTAACCAAAAAAGTATTTAGCAATGAGTCACATTATCACTTAGATTTGAACCAGTATGTTTTGTATCCAATAAAAACAAATATGTTAATAAATAAACTGGACAATATTCTGGCAATTTTGTGATATTTCCACAGTTGATGTCTTGAAAGAAAATCTTGAGTCCTCAATGGCCAAGACCAAATGCGGTTGAGTCTGAGACAAGACCGAGACCATCAAAAAATGATATTGAGACTGGTCTTAAGACCAAGACCGGTCTCGAGTACTACAACACTATTGGTTTGTGTTGACTCAAACACTATCAGTTGTACACATATATACATCCATTGATTTTTCGGAGTGATATGTTAAATTCTGTCTAGTGGTTCATGAGATAATATTCTAAGGTGACAAACGAGTCCTGCTGCTATAAAAACAAAAAAACATTGTGCTACTAACCACATCAGAACGTTTCTACTTCATGTACAGTACCATCTACACATGTACTAATCAACATGTGTACAGTATTATTCTGTTGTGTATCTGCACTGTGTGTTGTTTTGTTTTGCATGTTATACTTTATGTTGCACCGTGATCCTGGAGGAACGCTGTTTCGTTTCAATATGTACTGGACTGGTACGTAGCTGTAATAATAATAATAATTATAATAATAATTAATTCAATTTATAACGCACTTTTCATTACTGAAAATCTCAAAGTGCTACACATATATTGAATGCTACACACATTCATAAACCGGTGGCGGCAGACTACCATGCAAGGTGCTTTCCAGTCCTACCGGGAGCAACTCAGGGTTAAGTGTCTTGCCCAAGGACACAACGACACATGGTGCGGGTCCCGGGAGTCGAACCGCCAACTTTCCGATCGGGAGACGACTGCCCTTACCACTACACCACGGCCGCCCAATGATGGCTGCCTAATGACAATAAATGATCTCTGACTCTGACATGAACACGTGCACACATACAGTAAGTCAGTGTTCGCCCTTTGGTCTTTCCGTGGTGGACAGTAGCATAAAGTTGTGATTGATTAAAATTAGGGATGCACCGATCCACATTTCTCACTTCCGATCCGATACCGATACTCATTAACTCAGTATCGACCAATACCGATACTTTCCCGATCCGATACTGTTCAGGTATTTGACTCTGTATAATGAAACTTTTGCACCCAAACTATTCATTTTAACATTGTGTGAGATAAACCCAATGAAGACACTCTTAAGCCTTACAATAGGGAACCCCCTATTGTAAGGCTTAAGAGTGTCTTCATTGGGTTTATCTCACACAATGTTAAGAAGGGCAGTCACAGAATGTGATTGAACACAAGTGCTCTTTGAAGCTGGATCGGAAAAGTATCGGCAGGTTTGATCCGATACCCGATACTTAAATAATGCTGGTATCGGATACCGATACCGATACTGGATCGGATCGGCCCCATCCCTAATTAAAATACTTCCCAAGCTGAACCAATTAACGCTAAAAAAATGCACTACAAATTTAGAAATGTCATCATTTCATTGTTTATTATTGTTATGATTATATAATATTTAAATAATAAAATAATACAATTAATTATATTGTTATTTATTTAATGAACTTTTTGTTGATGCATCACAGTTTGTCATCAGATCTCCAAAACAACCCAGTAAATAGTTTCCAGGAAAAGTAGAAAACTAATAATGGTCTGCAGTCGATGGGTTTTCCTCCGGTCACGACTGATGAGCCGCCAACGAGAGAGGAGAAGGTCAAGGCTATTTTTTTAAAGTAGCTAATCATTTCTCGCCACATACTTTTTTTTTTTTTAAAGGTAAGCTGGCAGCACATCACGAGGCCTCATTAGTGGAGCTGAGGGCGTCTGTGGTGGTGGCTCCGATAGTAACATGAAATAAAATCTGCCACAAAAAATATAAAAATGCTGAAACCAGTTGCTCAACAAAATATTCATCCTGACCCTGGGAGGTGAGCGTGTCACAAACACGCCACAGGCAGGAAAAACAGTGATGAAGAGGAGTTGCTGTAATGCAGATGGTCCTTAGGATGAGGAAGGCTTCATGTCATTCCTGACTGCAGTTAATTGGAGCGTCCTGGTCCAGCCTGGCTTCTTCAAACAGCTTCCCCCACAATACAACATGTCACGGAACAGTTTCAGAATGTAATGAAGGTTAAAACTAACTCAAATACATATTAATAAGGTCCAACACTAACTATAGTATCATGTAATGAACAAAAACATAAATGCAACACTTATTTTAGTTCCCATTTTTCATGAGCTGAACTCAAGGATCTAAGACTTTTTCTATGTCCGCATTATGCCCTTTTCTCTCAAATATGGTTCATAATTCTGTTTTTAGTCCGTGTCAGTGAGCACCTCCTTTGCCTTGATAATCCATCCACCTCACCGGTGTTGCATAGCAAGATGCTGATTAGACAGCATGATTATTGTATGCAAGGTCGTCAGAAGCATCTGTAATGTGGGGGTGGGGGGCACATTGTGTGTGTTTGTGTGTGTATGCACAGCAGTGTGCAAAAATGTGTACACTAGTGTACAAAAAAGCAACATTTCAGCTAGATTTCCTTATTTTAATTCCACATGTTTAAAGCATGTTTCTCACCAACTTTGTTTAAATTCAGCTGTGGGTTTTAAAGACATTTCAACTTTAATGTACATTAAAGCAGCACTATGTAACTTTGTAGTGCCGTCTGTAACTTTTCTAACAATATATTTTTAACATATTTCTTCACTCTGTCACTATCTACTGACAGACTGATGTTAGACAAAGTAATCTCTGAAAAAAAACTATAGTCCCCTTGCTTCTCTATCAGCATTTATAAAAACACTAAAAACACAGAGTGACCCGCCGTTAACCAGCCAATAAAAACAGAGTTTGTAACCAGCCAATAAAAACAAGCTTGAATTTGAATCAGCCAATAAAAACAGAGCTTGGATTTGAATTTCAGCAGAGCAAGGTGGAGCAGAGCCATATATGGCTCTGAGGGGGAGGGACCAGAATGTTTTGCCTGTTGAAAATATTTCTAAATGCTGCGTTCTACAGAAAGTTACACATAGCACCTTTAACACACAGCATCAGGTCGGTACTATTTGTATTTATAGAGAAATAAAACAATCATCATTTGACTTTTGTACTTGTGTTTAAAACTACTCATCTAAAAGATGTTTCTCACGAAGTTGTGGGGTTTCAAAGACATTCCAACTTTAATGCAACTTAACACACAGAATCTTACAGCGTCACACATTTAGCTTAATGCTATGCTAAGATGCTACAGACGTAGCGTTCCACTTCTCTCAAGCAACATGAACATATGGTTATGTTCCTAACCCTCCCATTCAACAACTGCCCGCACTAAGCTCGCTAAGCTGGCGAGTGAGCAATACAGAGGCGTTTCCACCTCCTCCACCTGTGAGCGTTCTCTGCCGAGGCAGGAGGAGACGCAGAGGGGAAACACTGCAGGCTGCTGGAGAGATGGAGGTAACCAGGAAGACCTGGAGTGGAGTTTTAGTGGTTTGAGTATTCTCCTATTAATCAAGTGGAATGGATTTGTTCACAAAGAAAAAGAAACAGCACCGAATAAACTGTTTCATGGTAAATAATAATAATAATAATGTCTATTCCTGTCATCTGCGTATGTTCCCATACACAGACGAAATTCGTCTCTGCGTTTAACCCAACCACCTACCAGGTGGTGCAGTGAGCAGCCCGAAAGCGCCCGGGGAGCTGGAGAAATAGGTGTGCACTCATAGACACCCCAAGCTGGGTAGTGGCCGGGGCGCGAACCCGCGACCTTCGGATCCGTAGTCAAAAGCCCTGCCACTAGACCATCTTG
>JBBPBX010028753.1:3242-17258 GCA_038048925.1 Garcialebias charrua | reverse complement strand
GAGTGGAGGGTCCAAATGAAAGTTTTTTTATGTGGGGGGGGGCAAGTCCCCATTACATATAATGGTTGTGATGCCTATGATGGTTTTTGCCTTAGGCTGACCACAATAAAAGGCCACTCTAAAATGTGCTGTTTTATCACACATCATGATGCTACTGCACCCGCTTCGGATGTTATCAGTCCATTAAATGGCCCCTATCATTTATTATTACCCCCATTCCTATCACTCAGCATGCCCCTACTGTACCTCCTAGGAGGTTTAAAGGTACGTTGTCACCGTTACAAGCGATGACAGCAGGCTCCGTCTTTAGCAAAGTGTTAAACTTTCGAGTAAAGTGTCCTGGGTTACGTTTAGGGTCTTGGTTAGGTTTAGGCACAAGGTTAACTGGGTTAGGTTTAGGGTTGATCCTCTGGGTCAGGTTTAATGTTAGGTTGAGGACAACTGTTACATAAGTTGAAAAAAACAAAAATGCGGCTACACTTCCGGGTTGACGGAAACACGCTGCCTACTCACAGCGATTATAACGCTGATAACGTTCTGTTAAATATGCTAGTAGGTAGATTGTGACCTATTTGCTGCCACGAATGGGGATGATAACAGATGATAACGCCCATTCTATGGACTGACAACATCCGAACCCGCTGGCTACAGACGTCACAAGTTTCGAGGGAGCGTGCAATTCGTATGCTGACTTCAGGACAATAAATTTGTGAACAATATTCAAGAGAAAAGGGCCTGTTGTGGACATATACAGTTTTAAATCTTTGAGTGGAGCTCATGAAAAACGGGAGCAAGATCAAAAGTGTGCTTATATTTTCATCTGCCCATTATCGAAGAGGACGCCTCCTTTAACGGGTTCCTTCAGCTTTTCCACGAAGAATCAAGATCAACAGAGTTCCCATGGCTATGGGCAAACCACTTCATGTTCTTTTTATCTGCGTCAGGAAGCAGTTGAGAGCCCCAATGAGGACATGGAACACCATCATCATGGAACATGGACATCTGCTTTACCACAACCAAACAAAGAGCATCCAACGGCAAAACAGAAATTAGGTGAAAATCGAAACAAATCAGAGAGAGCGAGGCCAAATAACAGCACTCGATCAAGGTTTCCTATTCTTTGTGGTCCCATCAAGACGATCAGAACGATATAAAAGAGGTGAGCGTGCTGAGCGAGCGCACGTGAGCCAGCAGCAGTAGCTGAAACATTGGAGTGACAGAGCCCGGCGGCTTCTCAGCGTGTTCCATTGATTTCAGCTCAACAGCAAATAAGACCATTTTTTATTACTGTCCTGCAGAAACACCACAAGCCTGGTTATTTATTCCTCTGCTTCTCAATCACAAGAAACAAACTCACACTTTATTAAACCTAACCATCCATCTATCCATCCATCCATCCTTCCTTCCATCCATCCATCCATCCATCATCTTTTACTCGCTTCTTCCTTTTTTGGCAGATACATATGATGGATGGATGTCTAGATTGATGGATGGATGATGAATGGATGGATGGATGGATGATGAATGGAGGCCTATTGTACAGGTAGAATAAACAATTTTGCTGATTTTAGGGCAAATTTCCACATGTTAAAAATCAGTTTATCACAATAAGCTGGCAAAGAATCCTCGCTGTTCAACTTAAAGTATAAACATATGTCTTACGATTTTTAAATATAAACTGAACAGGCTTTTTAAAGCCTTGTCAGATGATCCAAGATGGGGTTGACATTCCCCTTAACCTAAGCTAACATCCGTTAGCCTGATAAAATGCAAACAATCTACATATGTAGAAGTTTATATTTCAAATACATTAAATGAATGCTTAGTACATCTGGCAAAATGAAGTTGTGAGTAAACTGCATTGACATTATCCATCCATCCATCCATCCATCCATCCATCCATTTTCTTCCGCTTATCCGGGGTCGGGTCGCGGGGGTAGCAGCCTAAGTAGGGAGGCCCAGACTTCCCTCTCCCCAGCCACTTGGAGCAGCTCCTCTGGGGGAATCCCAAGGCGTTCCCAGGCCAGCCGAGAAACATAGTCCCTCCAGCGTATCCTGGGTCTTCCTCTGGGTCTCCTCCCGGTGGGACATGCCCGGAACACCTCACCAGGGAGGCGTCCAGGAGGCATCCTAACCAGATGCCCGAGCCACCTCTCATCCCTCATTCGTGAACAAGATCCCGAGATACTTAAACTCCTCCACTTGGGGCAGGACCTCCTCCCCGACCCGGAGAGGGCACGCTACCCTTTTCCGGCTCAAGACCATGGCCTCGGATTTGGAGGAACTGATCCTCATCCCGGCCGCATCGCATTCAGCTGCAAACCGCTCCAGTGAAAGCTGTAGATCACGAGCTGATGAAGCCAATAGGACCACATCATCTGCAAAAAACAGAGAAGCGATTCTAAGGCCACCAAAACGGATCCTCTCAACACCTTGGCTGCGCCTAGAAATTCTGTCCATAAAAGTTATAAACAGAATCGGTGACAAAGGGCAACCTTGGCGGAGTCCAACTCTCACCGGAAACGAGCCTGACTTACTGCCGGCAATGCGGACCAAGCTCTGACACCGGTCGTACAGGGACATAACAGTAACCCTGTGGCGGGTACTCCGGGAGTATAGGGTACCAGGCCCATTGATATGCATTGACATTATAAATTCTTAATTTATTCAATTGGTTTTTGACTAATGAAACCTGCTGGAAAAACTGCCACAGGTTTGTAAATGTAATTTCACTCTAAACCAAAACACTGAGTCTGTTCAATCCATACTTTCATTTTAAAGGGGACCAAAGATGCAAAATTCACTTTTTAATGTTTTTTTTACTCAACTTTGGTAATGTACTTCTTAAAAAACAGTCCTAGGGCCAAAAAAATGCACCCAGTGGTTTATTTACTCTAAGTATATTTATTTTTCAGTGATATAAATGTCTCGTCTTCAAATCCTAGCGCTTGTGATGTCACAAGCTGCAGGACAACCCACCCCAACCTGAGTCCAGCCCCTCACCTAGCAACCCCTGGTGATGCTCCACCCACTTCAGTATAAAAAACACAACGGTTGTTTTTCCCGAGTTCATCTCAGAGTTCGATGTTTCGTTGTTGTTAAAATGCAGTACTGGTAATAACTTATTATCTATCAGTAAAACCGAAAAAAAACTTATTTACGGGCTCTTAAATCAACCGGACGACTGCTCACGGACCATATCCGGTCTGCGCCGGATGTGGTCCATCAAAAAAAGCGGCCCCCTCTAGAGAGAGCGTGTATAGCAGTTAGCAGCCAGTGTGTTACTCTGCAGCCTTATTGCTTGTTTTCAAAGAGGCTGTGTCTCAATTCAGGGGCTGCATCCTCATGAGGACCCAGCCTAGCTGGGCCGAGTAGGCCACGCACTCACAAGACCGGGTGGGCTGAGCGAAACTGCTGAAATGGGACGGTCTAGCCTTCAGGAGAGCCGGCATTGAAGTGGGTGGGGCGTTCTCTTGAAGTGGGTGGGAAGTTCTTGTGTGCCGCTTGGTGTGTGTGGAAAGAGAAGGGACGCCGCTAAAATATATTATTTATCTGAATACATGTATATATATTAGTGTTTCTGAGTTTACTGTTTGTTAAGAACTGATTACAAATCAGCTTATAAATGGCGATCTGTTAAAACCCAGAGTGGACCTATGAAATGCAACTTGTCCAGTAGCACAGTTGGTAAATCAACCTGCGATTGGTGCAGAGATACTTTTCTCGAAGCTGGTTCGAATCTCACTCGGTACGGTTAAAACTTATTTTACGTTTGTCTTTTATTGGATAAAAAATGAGGACTGAGATTAAAAAGAAGGAGTTTGTGAAACTCCTTCTTTTTTTTTATCCAATAAAAGACAAACGTAAAATAAGTTTTAACCGTACCGAGTGAGATTCGAACCAGCTTCGAGAAAAGTATCTCTGCACCAATCGCAGGTTGATTTACCAACTGAGCTACTGGACAACTTGCATTTCGTAGGTCCACTCTGGGTTTTAAAAGATTGCCCCTCAGAAAATCCTTGCTACGCACGTGTAAAATAATCTGATTTGTAATCAGTTCTTCAAAAACAGTAAACTCAGAAACACTAATATACTGTATATTCAGCTAACACAATTTTTTTTTGTCGTTTCTGAAGTTAAATTTTAATGAGATATATTCGAGCTGAGGTTGTTTGAGATGACTAAATAAAGGTTGAATGAATATTCGCGCTGAGGTTGTTGTTAAAACGAGCTGATGACTCAACAACACACAGCAGCCCCGACTCTGCACGCAGAAAGTCCCACCCCCCCCGCGAAATCTCTGCTGGCGCTATGAATTCTGGGATAGCCTCCGTCTGGAAGGATTCACGAATGCATCCTCAGATTTCGACAGGAAGTAGGCCGCATTCCTCGGCCGCATGAGGAGGAGTCTTCGAATTGGGACAGTCCTCCGCGCGGGGCAATGACGTATGCGGCCGACAAATGCGCACTCATGAGGATGCAGCCCCTGAATTGAGACACAGCCAGAGTCAAACGAAGAGTTTTTAACATGGAGGGTGAACTTATGGATGTTTCTCAGCGGCCTACGCGACGCGTCAGCGCCTCATTTGCCCTGCCCAAAATGGCGTCTGCCTCTGGGTCTGACTCAGGGTCCCCTTTGGAGGGCGGAGTTAATGTAAACAGATTTTTGAAGGGCGTGGCCTTATCATAAACAGCTGTTCAGAACGGAAGTCAGAAAAGGCACAACTAGAAAGGGGATATTTTATTATCTAAGAATTATTTTGTGCATTAAATTGAATGAACATGGTCTGGATAGCCCACAGACATACCATAAAAATTTATAAAACCAATATTTGGTCTCCTTTAAGGAGTACGTAACACAAGATGAAAAGCGGTCGACACTTTTCCAAAGTCTGTCTCTCGCTGGTGTGCAGTGATTTGATGATTGCTACTTAGCAAAGAAACTAGCAAACCATCAATTTCTTTTGTTAGGATTAAACTGTGCTTCTTCAAATTTGTTTGAAAGTATTTTTTCCTCAGTTGATTGTTCAGATAATGTGGGCCTTGAAAGCCCCAAGACTTTCTCCTGGACCTGCAAAGTGATTCTTTTTAAAAAGATGTACTCAAAATTATTTATTTATTTATATATACAGTAAATGGTTTTAAGAGTTTTAGACTGACGGCAATTAAAAATTGCAGTCATGCTTATACTACTGCCTACAGTCAGTAATTAATCATATTTAAGACAAAATAATTAATTATTAACTGAAGTCATGAGAAATCAGCATTTCCTTTTCCAGTCAGAGTTCAACGTCTTCCTAGTGTCTGAATTACAGGTTGTTAAAATGATAAATACAGCTCCTTATTGGTATTTTAGCTGGTGGTATTTTTGCTGTATCTTTCTTTTAAAAGTGCAAAGACGGTTTGAAAATTCACCAGGAAAGACAGTTCTGACAAAACTTCAGTGTGACTGCAGTAGTCAGAAAGTGCCAAAGGAGATGTTTTCCTGAGGCATTCTCATACATCATAGCATTAAAAAAGGGATTATTTTAGGTCTTATTTAGATTCTTTAGATTGTTTTCACCTGGGAAATGTAACTATGAAATAAATGTTTCTCTGATATTTCTCGATAGACATGCATAGATTTAAATGGTACGTGCAGAGATGCTGAGATGCTTGTTCAGGATGTGGAACTGCGACAAAATGAAGGTTAAATACAATCTGCAAAATTCCTTAGATAGATAACTTTTACTAGTTAACATTAAAGTATGTGAATGATTATGTACAGTGCCCTGAGATAGCTAGATAGAAGTTTGTGATGATATTTTACCTTTTACGCGGTAGGAAAGCTTTGAAATATCACAAATGGGGCCAAGATGGTGCAGGTGTAGGGCAGCTGACTCAGGACCCGAAGGTCCTGGGTTCAATCCCCAGTCATTGCACATTTCCTGGTGTCTCTGAGCAGGACACCCAATCCCAAATTGCTCCTTGGGCACTTACATAACTGCCCACTCCTCCACCTGTTTGTATCCCAGGTGCGATGGGTTAAATGCAGAGAGCCAATTTTGTCTTTGTATGGGAACATACAATGATGACAACACATAGCACTTTATTTATTTTTTCATTCAACCTTTATTTAGTCAGGTAAATCTTATTGAGCCTCATGGCTCATTTACGAAAGCGACCTGCTAAAACTAAAGAACGATGAACAGCAATGGTAGAATTTCCTTAAACAATAAACAATAGAAAAACAAAAGAGAAAAAAACAAAAGAGAGAAATACATTTTTTTTAAACAAATTTTTTTCATTTGTTGATAAATCAAATATTCCGATTCAGTTTTTTGTATTTCATCGAACACTTCCAGACAGACTTTTTCCTAATGAAAAAGAAGTCAGTAACATAAATAAGTGTGGACTAAAGTATTATTTATATCTTTTCCAAATCTGTTGCAACCATTGACGTCAACACTGAGCAGTCACAGGGCAAAGTGTGTGTGTAAACAGTGACGCGTCTAACCGGAAGTGAGAGTAGCTCTCAGCTGCTTTACGTCCGCCGCCGCTGGGGGAGGAGCGAAAGAGGCGAATACTAAGAGTTTTCTCTCAGCTGCTTGTTTATTATGTAATATAATGTAGGCTTATTATGCCTCTCATTAACTCAGCAGTCAGGGATTGAGAGACAGAGGTGTGATGTAACCATGGTGACCATGCACCATCCACAGCAGCTTTGAAAGGTATTTGATGTTGTTAGGGATGCACAATGCACGAGGCCTGTCGAGATAAACATTTTTTTTTCATTTACCCTTTATTTATACATGTAGTCTCAATGAAACACGATAACTCATTTTCAAGAGAGACCTGTTTAGGGAGCAGATGGTGGGGGTTGAGGGCCTGGCTCAGGGGCCCAGAGTGGGGCGAATGAGGGTGGAGGCAGGTGTGGGTGTTTCAACATTAGCATCCACATTTTGACGTTGACAGTACTAGGGAGTTGAACCTGCGACTTTCCGATCACAGGCCCATATTCTCTAACCTCTGCGCCACCACTCCCCCATTAATTGCATGATAAATGAAAATTATACAACCTCGTTTTCATTTATCGGCTTTATCGTTTCTTTGTGTCTCTTTCTCCTGAAGACACTGGATGACAAAAGACTCAACTCCGGTGCTCTTCACTGATCCCTCCCTTTCTCTGTTCTCTTTAAAATCTGTTTTAACCATCCAAAATCTCGTTTTTGGATGGTTAAAAGCAGCTAAGCTGAGAAGCTAAACTACGAGCTAAGCTAACAGGCCGAACTTGTGAAAAATCCTCTGTCTTGTCGAAGCTCCAAAATTCACGGTTGAAACCCGTGTCTTTGTGTAAAAAATTGTTTTTCTCTGCAAAAAGAAGCGGAGAACTTGTTTACTGATTTTTTATTAAAAGCTTTGTGTGAGAGTCTCAGGAATGTAGGAAATTCCAGGAATATGTATGTATGTATGTACGTACGTATGTACGTACGTACGTAAGGACGGACGGACGGACGGAGAGACAGACAGACAGTTGGATGGATACTATATGTATATGTATACTATATGTATATATGTATATATATATATATATATATATATATATATATATATATAATACATATAGAAAAATAGTATTTGTTATATCATGTTTACGGTAGTTTAAAATATATAACGTGATGCCATTTTAAGCACTTTATTATGTGACTTAGCACTCACACACATATTAATAACAGGAACCTCTAAATTTTTAATGAAACAACTTTACCTTGAAATTGCAATTGTTCAAAATCAGAGAATTATACTTTATTTGAGGACATCGTCTCAAAACCCATTGCTAGTTTTCAAAGGGGAAGCTGTTCCTCCACAAGCACTCTCTGTAACAGCAAGAACTACTGCTCTCAAACAATATGTTTAAAGTACTGAAGGAGCAGAGAGTAACCCTGCATGTTCAGTTCTAACAATAAGATCCTCCCAGCTCTCCTTGTATCCATCTTAGGGAGGTTTTGATTTCTGAGTTGCCTTGGGTGTCATAGCAAGCACAGGCTCGCAAATGTTTCAATTTATATTCAGTGCCGCTCGCAGTCAAAAGAAGGAGTTCCAGAGAAAAATATCAATTTTCCAGTTTGAGACCTTGGCTTTCATCACCCCGCTCGGCCCTTCTCTGTCTCTCTTTTCCTTTCTCTTTCTCCCCAAGTTTCTCCTTCTTGCCCCTCTCCTGCCATGAAATTGGAGGAAAATAAGTGAAAAATTAGGAAAGAGAACAAGTAAGATGGAAAAAAAGCGGTGTACATGGGAGACTGTGCATGCACAGATGTTTGAAAAATAGAGATAAACAATTGTAACATGTATGAGAATTGAGAAGCAATCCAAATATCATAATTACGTAATGATTTACAGCTGATTTTAGATACTTAAATATAATTTAACACTGTTGTCCTTTATGGTAAAACAATTTACCAATGGATGGGACATTAAAATGAAAGTTGGTGTAAGCACATAGATAACGCAGGACTCAAAATATGACAAACAGATAGTCTTATATAAAGAATTTCTATAAGATCCAAGATGAAATATTTAAAACTGTTTTTTTTTTTTAAGCTCAGGGCAAAAAATAAATATCTCATGGTTTATTTACATTGAAAACACTGGCAACTCAAGCTTTATATCAGTGGCATGATGGAAGCTCCTCCTCAAACAGTTACTGAATATGTAGTGTGAAGCACTGATACTGTACTATCTATCCATCCATTTATCCATCCATCCATCTATCCATCCAACCATTATCTTTACCCACTTATTCCTTTTTGGGTTGCGGGGGGTTACTGGTGTCCATGTCCAGCAGTCAATGTGAGAGGCGGGGGACAACCCTAGACAGGTCTCCAATCCGTCACAGGGACACGTAGAGACAAATGTCACAGGGACATGTAGAGACAAATGTCACAGGGACACGTAGAGACAAATGTCACAGGGACACGTAGAGACAAATGTCACAGGGACACGTAGAGACAAATGTCACAGGGACACGTAGAGACAAATGTCACAGGGACACGTAGAGACAAATGTCACAGGGACACGTAGAGACAAATGTCACAGGGACACGTAGAGACAAATGTCACAGGGACACGTAGAGACAAATGTCACAGGGACACGTAGAGACAAATGTCACAGGGACACGTAGAGACAAATGTCACAGGGACACGTAGAGACAAATGTCACAGGGACACGTAGAGACAAATGTCACAGGGACACCTAGAGACAAATGTCACAGGGACACCTAGAGACAAATGTCACAGGGACACGTAGAGACAAATGTCACAGGGACACGTATAGACAAATGTCACAGGGACATGTAGAGACAAATGTCACAGGGACACGTAGAGACAAATGTCACAGGGACACGTAGAGACAAATGTCACAGGGACACGTAGAGAAAAATGAGACAAACAACCATTCACTCTCTCACTCACACCTAGAGACAATTTAAAGCTACCAATCAGCCTAACATGCATGTCTTTGCCCTGTGGGAGGAAACTGAAGTACACAGAGAAAACCCACACATGCACAGAGATAACATGCAAACTGCACCCAGAAAGGCCCCTGGCTGGAATTTGATCCAGCGACCTTCTCACGGAGAGGCAGCAGTTCTACCAACTGATCCACCGTGCCATCCACTGATATCATCACTCAAATAATGAAGATAACTTCTCTAAGATGCACTTCACACTGGATGACAACTCCCTCTACACTCTCCACACCCTATTGGAACTAGCATGGCTGAATTGGAGAAAAAGTGAAAAACCATCTTCAGTGAAAAAGCAATAATGACGCTGCTATACTGTACTCCTAGCACTCAGTTTGTTTGTTTTCCTGGAATTTTCTGCATTCCTGAGACCGTCTCATGTGGAATTGTCAAGGTCTATAGATCTGCCCTGACACTCAAACTGTGTAAGTACACATCTGCGAGCTCGAAGAGCACAACATGCTAGCACAACTAGTTTTACACCTGTGTCGGGTTGTTTTCAATATATGACATGATCGTGCCTACAGTCAGGTAATGAGGCCAGTGTAGCCAGTACTGCTTCAAATGAGAAACAACGAAGCCTTGCCAGTGCACTGAGGGTCTTTGTCATGGATAAACTGCCACCACTGTCATAATGCTCCCTCACTCTTTCTCTAGGACCCCAAGAAACTGAAAACACCATGAAAAACCAACATGGCTTTGTTCTTGGGAGGAAATTCCAGGGGGTTGGTGGGTTCTGAGCCCCCAGTTGTGATGATCACATCTGATTCACAACTGATTTTTGTCCTATTATCCATAGGTGTCTTCCTCTCGCTTCATTTGTGACTAGTATCTAGTCAGAGTGCTTTCAATCCGACGAGACGGTCTTGTAACGCAGTGGCAAGCCTTTCACCTGACACTATTAGAGCATTGTCCTTCCATGGTGTCATGATCTGTGGTTCTGCTCTGCATGTCCACTTCCGTGCACCTGCTATGACTGTTCCAGGGCCCCACTTTGGGAGCTAAGTACTTTGTAAGTTTTTGTTGCACCGTCAGCATTTTCTGTGTTATGTTAACATAGATAACTAATTCTCATTTTTGTATCCTTGAGCCATCTGGTCCTACATGTTGGAAAAAGGAAAAGTGTCTGTCGTTGTTCCCCCCAATAAATAATTTAAGGAAACTGTACAGTTGAGCAATATAAAGAAATAAACACATATTCATCATTTATATATACTGTATATATATACTGTATATATATATATACATATATATATATATATATATATATATATATATATATATATATATATATATATATATATATATATATTAGGCTTGTTATAGATTAACCGATTCGACCGGATATCCGGTTTGACAAGCTAGCGATGTGGTTGCATCGGTAGCAGCCACGTAAACCGACAGCAACCAGCCACAAATCCAGAGATGAACCGGTTGAAAAGACACGGACCGGTTATCGCGAGACTTGCTGGGTTTACAATGCGTTTCTAAAACAACGCGAGAGCGAAGCTATTCTCACGCATGCGCCATAGCTCACCAAGAGCACGAGCGAGCATGGATGTAAATAGTAGCCGCGCGCGCTAGCGAGTCACCGCGAAAGATTTTCAACACATCAGCCAGACAAAAATCTAAAGTGTGGAACGTTTTCGGGTTTTACTAGAAGGACGGAAAACTCGACAAAAGCCACGCTATTTGTAAGCTATGCAGCGCACCTCCGAAGTACACTGGTAGCACAACAAACCTCGACCAACAACTTTTCAAGCCTCACAACAACGAGCAGGATCATGCAGCTGCCACACACAAAGCGACGGGTAACGTTATCACTAAATTTTACGGGCAACTCAGTGATAGTTCACGAGCTACACAGGCCTTGAAGATCTCTTCCACACTGTTTTAAGTCCCTGCCCTTCCTCAGTAGCAGTGATAACTCCTGTCAATGAGCCCACAGAATGGGTGAACAGTCTTGTTGTTACACAGAAGAATAAACACGTTGTTGGACCCGAACTGCGTTGTCTCAGCCTTCACCTATAATATAAGCTGCATGACTATGACCCACAGCCATACAAGATTAATAAGAAGCATAAAGCTACAACAGTAGCCATGATGCAGAGAGGACATTCACAAGCCTATCAGCAGAAACAACATCCCTGCATCACAAGGTAAATCCCCCAACACACTGTCAAAATACATCTAGTGCATTCAGTTACAGTCTGCTGTGTTTTGTTGCTGTCACTAGATTTATTCTGCCTACTGTTTTTTGATTGTTTACACTGCATTTAACCATACTGTACACTAAATGTAATGTCATGTTTTATTTCTAGGTAACGGGGGATTCAGTTCAGAGAGGTCCAGTGCAGACTGAACCTGCAAATGGAGATCTGGATGTCTGCAATGATACACCCCAGACCCAAGATGAGCATACAGGTTTGTGTTTTATAACTTGTGATCAAGAATGAGCTGACTTTGTCTTAAACTTGTGCTGCAGTCATTGTATCAGCATAAAACACATTCACTATAATGAGAGAATCTGCATGCACAGAAAGAGTTCAATAATAATCATGATGATAATGATATATCTTTTACACATGTACACGAGTCCCTACATAAATAAATTCTGAACATCAGATGAAGATTTTTACATAAAATGGTAAAGTCAGTAAAAAAAAAAACTTCATGGCTAACATAGTCAGTAATATATGGTGCTTGTTTTCTATTTCAGATGATGAACCACCTTGTAAAAAGAAGAAAATGTCAGCGCTGGACGAGCTGTTGGGAGAAGACTTTGAAGTGAGGATGGCAACTAGATCTGTGAGGGACCAGGCCACTGAAGAAAGTCAAGAGGTAAAGAGAGCGTGAGGTACAGAGAGCATGTTTTTATATTAATCCGTGCCCACCTGCTCACATAAACTCATGTTCGTGCTGCTGTTGTTAGGCGTACTGTTCTTGCATTATGTTTTGTATTATTAAAGTGCATGTTTCATGTTAGGTTTTTGGGCAGAAACATAATATTTAGAGGTAATAAAGTAATTTTGATAATCCTCCCTGCTTTCCAAATTAATACCAATAGCCTTACAGACACAAATCAGGGGGAAAAAACAGAGCCTAAAAAAAACGCGCGGTTTGGGAGTCACGTGACACGTGACGAAAGTAGAGGGGGCGTCATAGTCGGAAGTTGTTGTTTTGTATTGAGTTGTATTGAAGTGAAAGAGGTCCAATAATGGTTAATATTTGTGTGTGCGGGGGTTGTTCGAACTCCAGTTTGTCTGGACATCGATTTCCTGCACCAAAAAAAGCCAGCTTTCACAGCTTGGGTGAGGTTTGTCCGGATGAAAAGGCCGGATTTCACCAACAGAAGCATCACAACCAACTCTGTGATTTGACCGCATTTGTCAGGAGGATTACAACGACAGCGACCTGAACGAACACAGGATTGACTTCAGAAGTAAGGACATGAATATAATTTATTAATCTTTTGGTTGAAAGTGGTTTAGGTTAGGAGCTATAAATTACGAAATATACAGAGCTAAACCGCAGCTAGGTCCACCCGGTTGCGTCTTAAAAAATTAATAAAAAATCGAATTTCATCTCAAATGTGTTATACAGGCAATCGTTAAGTAAATAAACCCTTTATAATTACACTCTGAAAGCAGAAAAAATATCCACCGAGTGGTTTAGGAGATATAAATGACTTTATATGGAACAAAAAACGATGCTAATTTTGTGCTAGCGCGACCGTGTTGCATGTCTTAAAAAATTAATAAAAAATCGAATTTCATCTCAAATGTGTTGTACAGGCGATCGTTTAGTAAATAAGCCCTTTATAATTACACTCTGAAAGCAGAAAAAATATCCACTGAGTGGTTTAGGATATATAAATGAGGTAACACTTTATAATAACTACACACTATTAACCCTTATTTAAGCATTAACAAACATTTAATTAACAATGAAAACATCATTAATTAAGGATGATTCACACTTAATACACTATTAATTAACACACTTGTTAACGCTTTATACATAAAGAATAATGAGTTCCAAAACCTACGTACTCAATGTTTATTCATGCTTAATAACTCATGAATTAACTATGCTATCTATATTTGTAAATGCACAAATTAATGTGCTTTCACCACATGTATTAAATGCGTACTAATTGTTAAATAATGTTTGAATTCACTATCTATTAATCTTGCAATGCATCATTAATTAAGGCAGTTGCTAGTAGTTACTTAAGTGTATTTGTGAACCATTCTAAAGTGAAGACTATTCATGCTTTATTAAGGCTTTGTTAATGTTTCATAAATCCTAAATAGCCACAAGTTATTTTTCCCTTGTGGAAATCTGACAAAATGAATTCACTATCTATTAATCCTGCAATGCATCATTAACTAAGGCAGTTGCTAGTAGTTACTTAAGTGTATTTGTGAACCATTCTAAAGTGAAGACTATTCATGCTTTATTAAGGTTTTGTTAATGTTTCATAAATCCTAAATAGCCACAAGTTATTTTTC
>JBBPBX010028752.1:12991-26825 GCA_038048925.1 Garcialebias charrua | reverse complement strand
AGGGGTGAAAGTAAGGGGGTACCGTGGGGTACTGAGTACCCCTAAAAGATTTAGCGGGGGTACTCAGTACCACCAAGAGATGGGAGCGGCTGTCTGCTGTAAAGAATCAGCAGGTGCATGCAGCCGTGATTGCACCCGCTCATTAGACATGACTGACTGGTTTTTCTAACAATGAACAGTCAAAAACATGACTTAATAAGTTAATAAATAGCTTTTTTCTCACTTCATATTGTTTCTGAACTGTTCGTGTTATGCTACAGCCTCAATTCTCCAGCTTTTTCACCGCTCGGAGTTCGAAGCTTTTGTCAACTGCCATCCTTTAGAAGTACTCCGCTACAACATTGTTACAAAATATCCTAAGTAAAAGCAAAGAAAGATGAACTAATTGTATTTCATGTAATTCCGCTCAATTTCAACAACACATCACAGATAGAGAACACCGCTATGACCAGAGATTTCATTTAATTTACATCAGAGACCTTGCGTGTTTATCTCCAAAACACAGTGGTTGCCAAGGGGATTGTTGCATTCGATTAAATAGACTGGATCATTCTGCAAAGGTGGTGCACTAATATTAAAAACCTCCACTTGTATTGAGACACTCCACTCTTCCACTCTTCCACTCTCTACCCACCCTTTTTGGAGTCCTTGGAGGGGGTATTGGAGAGTGCGCCTCTTGGGGACTCCCTTGTTCTACTGGGGGACTTCAACGCTCACGTGGGCAATGACAGTGAGACCTGGAGGGGTGTGGTTGGGAGGAACGGCCCCCCTGATCTGAACCCGAGTGGTGTTCTGTTATTGGACTTCTGTGCTCGTCATGGATTGTCCATAACGAACACCATGTTCAAGCATAAGGGTGTCCATATGTGCTCTTGGCACCAGGACACCCTAGGTCGCAGTTCGATGATCGACTTTGTTGTCGTCTCATCTGATCTGCGGCCGCATGTCTTGGACACTCGGGTGAAGAGAGGGGCGGAGCTGTCAACTGACCACTACCTGGTGGTGAGTTGGCTCCGATGGTGGGGGAGGATGCCGGTCAGACCTGGCAGACCCAAACGTATTGTGAGGGTCTGCTGGGAACATCTGGCAGAGTCTCCCGTAAGACGGAGCTTTAACTCCCACCTCCGGGAGAGCTTTGAACACGTTCCGAGGGAGGCGGGGGACATTGAGTCCGAGTGGGCCATGTTCCGCGCCTCTATTGTCGAGGCAGCTTATCGGAGCTGTGGCCGCAAGGTTGTTGGTGCCTGTCGTGGTGGCAACCCTCGAACCCGGTGGTGGACACCGGCGGTGAGGGATGCTGTCAGGCTGAAGAAGGAGTCCTATTGGGCCTTTTTGGCCTGTGGGACCCCGGAAGCAGCAGATAGGTACCGGCAGTCCAAGCGGCATGCGGCTCGGGTGGTTGCTGAGGCAAAAACTCGGGCGTGGGAGGAGTTCGGAGAGGCCATGGAGAATGACTTCCGTACGGCTTCGAGGCGATTCTGGTCCACCATCCGGCGTCTCAGGGGGGGAAAGCGGTACGCGACCAACACCATTTATGGTGGGGATGGCGTGCTGTTGACCTCAACTCGGGATGTTGTGAGTCGGTGGGCGGAATACTTCGAAGACCTCCTCAATCCTACTGGCACGTCTTCCACTGAGGAAGCGGAGCCTGGGGACTTTGGGTCGGGCTCTCCAATCTCTGGTGCTGAGGTCACCGAGGTGGTTAAAAAGCTCTGCGGTGGCAGGGCTCCAGGGGTGGATGAGATTCGCCCTGAGTTCCTTAGGGCTCTGGATGTTGTGGGGTTGTGTTGGCTTACGCGACTCTGCAATATCGCGTGGACATCGGGGGCAGTTCCCTTGGATTGGCAGACTGGGGTGGTGGTTCCCCTATTCAAAAAGGGGGACCGTAGGGTGTGTTCCAACTATAGGGGGATCACACTCTTAAGCCTCCCTGGTAAGGTCTATTCAGGGGTTCTGGAGAGGAGGGTCCGTCGGATAGTCGAACCTCGGATTCAGGAGGAGCAGTGTGGTTTTCGTCCTGGTCGTGGAACACTGGACCAGCTCTACACCCTCAGCAGGGTCCTGGAGGGTGCGTGGGAGTTTGCCCAACCAGTTTACATGTGCTTTGTGGACTTGGAAAAGGCATTCGACCGCGTCCCTCGGGGGGTTCTGTGGGGGGTACTCCGGGAGTATGGGGTACCAGGCCCTTTGATATGGGCTGTTAGGTCCCTGTACGACCGGTGTCAGAGCTTGGTCCGCATTGCCGGCAGTAAGTCAGGCTCGTTTCCGGTGAGAGTTGGACTCCGCCAAGGTTGCCCTTTGTCACCGATTCTGTTCATAACTTTTATGGACAGAATTTCTAGGCGCAGCCAAGGTGTTGAGAGGATCCGTTTTGGTGGCCTTAGAATCGCTTCTCTGTTTTTTGCAGATGATGTGGTCCTATTGGCTTCATCAGGTCGTGATCTACAGCTTTCGCTGGAGCGGTTTGCAGCCGAGTGTGATGCGGCCGGGATGAGGATCAGTTCCTCCAAATCCGAGGCCATGGTCTTGAGCCGGAAAAGGGTAGCATGCCCTCTCCGGGTCGGGGAGGAGGTCCTGCCCCAAGTGGAGGAGTTTAAGTATCTCGGTCTTGTTCACGAATGAGGGAAAACTGGAGCGTGAGATCGATAGGCGGATAGGTGCAGCGTCCGCAGTGAAGCGGGCGCTGTACCGGTCTGTCGTGGTGAAGAGAGAGCTGAGTCGAAAGGCAAAGCTCTCAATTTACCGATCGATCTACGTTCCCACCCTCATCTATGGTCATGAGCTTTGGGTTGTGACCGAAAGAACGAGATCTCGGATACAAGCGGCTGAAATGAGTTTTCTCCGCAGGGTGTCTGGACTCTCCCTTAGAGATAGGGTGAGAAGCTCGGTCATCCGGGAGGGACTCGGAGTAGAGCCGCTGCTTCTCCACATCGAGAGGAGCCAGTTGAGGTGGCTCGGGCATCTGGTTAGGATGCCTCCTGGACGCCTCCCTGGTGAGGTGTTCCGGGCATGTCCCACCGGGAGGAGGCCCAGAGGAAGACCCAGGACACGCTGGAGGGACTATGTTTCTCGGCTGGCCTGGGAACGCCTTGGGATTCCCCCAGAGGAGCTGCTCCAAGTGGCTGGGGAGAGGGAAGTCTGGGCCTCCCTACTTAGGCTGCTACCCCCGCGACCCGACCCCGGATAAGCGGAAGAAAAATGGATGGATGGATGGATATATATATATATATAATATATATAATAATAATAATAATAATAATAATAATAATAATAATAATCATTTTATTTAAAAGCGCCTTTCAGGACACCCAAGGACACTTAACAAACCAACACAGTGTAATACAGAGCAAACATTATCAGCGACAAATTGAAATATAAAATACATAAAGGATATAAAATGGAAGATAAAAATACATTTAGTAAAGTTAGTGATAAGCTAGTCTAAAGAGATGGGTTTTCAGGGCAGTCTTGAACAGAGAAAGGGAGGTGGTGTTTCGAAGGTCTGGCGGTAGAGCGTTCCAGAGGTGAGGGGCAGAGCAGGTGAAGGCCCTGCTCCCCATGGTGGAGAGGCGGGCAGAGGGTACATGGAGATGTAGCGAAGAGGAGGATCTGAGAGAGCGTGATGGGATGGAGATTTGTAGGAGGTCAGATAGATAAGGAGGGGCAAGGTTGTGGATAGCTTTGAACGTGAGGAGTAGAATTTTGAAGATGATGCGTGATTTAACCGGGAGCCAGTGGAGCTGCTGCAGGACAGGAGTGATGTGGTTATAGTAGGAGGTTTGAGTGATGACACGGGCAGCTGAGTTCTGGACCATCTGTAACTTGTGGAGAGATTTGTTGGGGAGGCCGTAGAGAAGGGAGTTGCAGTAGTCAATACGGGAAGTCACAAGACTGTGCACCAGGATGGCTGTGGAGCGGGGTGTGAGAGAAGGACGGAGACGGTTAATATTACGGAGGTGGAAATAGGCAGACCGAGTAATATTGTTGATGTGTGAAGTGAAGGAGAGAGTGGTGTCGAGGATGACACCGAGGCTCTTGACCTGAGGGGAGGGGGATAGCAGAGAGTTGTTAAGGGGGACGAGAAGATGTTCTGATTTTGAAATAGAGTTTTTGGTACCAACAAGAATGATTTCTGTTTTGTTGCTGTTTAGTTGAAGGAAATTGTTAGAAAACCAGTGATTTAGCTCATTGAGACAGTCGGTGAGGATGGAGGGTGGGTGGGTGGAGTTAGGTTTTGATGACAAGTAGAGCTGCGTGTCATCAGCATAGCAGTGGAAATGGACGCCGTATTTGCGGAAGATGTGACCTAGAGGAAGGAGGTAAATGATGAAGAGGAGGGGTCCGAGGACAGAGCCTTGGGGGACACCAGTTATGTATAGGGCTCAGAATAACGCACTACCTTTAAATATCCAAATGCATTTTGTCAAAAGACAAAGTTGTTATAATCTTAAGGGGACAGATATATTTGTAAAACCAAAATTCAGAACTAGTTTGAAGGGATGGTCTACCTCAATCCAGGGAATTGGATTATGGAATGGTTTGGAGAATGTAGTTAAAAATGCCAAGTCAATGTTTACATTTAAGAAAATGATCAAAACTAAATTGCTAAAAAATATATATATGAAGTAGCGTAATGTGTATTGTATTAGTTAGAAAATTAGATAGTTTTTCATTTCGTTCTGTTACAGGAAGATTATTTTTGCTTGAATTGATTGTTTGAAAAAAGGGGCAGATATAATAAGATTTTTTCTTCTTTCTGCTACCTTTCATTTTTTTACATTTTGTACGTTATCATTTATGGGACTGTTTTGTACTGTTTTGTTTTTTTTGTGTATCATATTTGGTGAGTTATTGTATAAGTCAATTGGCATCTTTTTTTGGTGTTGTTGTGAAAAGACAACTTTATTTTGATGTAAAGCAAATTTTTATGTATAAAACCCATCCATCCATCCATCCATCCATCCATCCATCCATCCATCCATCCATCCATCCATCCATCCATCCATCCATCATCCATCCATCCATCCATCCATCCATCCATCCGTCCGTCCGTCCATCCATCCATTCAGTCATCCATCATCTGCTGCTTGTTATGGAATCAGATGGCACAGGCAAAATCTCTATGCGACAATCCAGCTACCTTGTGGAGAAAGCAAATTTTGACCACTCAATACTGTATCTCATTCCTGTTGTCACTACCTGGACTTTGTGGCCACATGTTAGGGTAGGAACATAAACTGACCAATAAGCAGAGAGCTTTGCCTCAACTCATCTCCCCCTTCACCACATCAGCACAGAGCAAGACTACAGAAGCAGCACCAACCTTTTCTGTCAATCTCAAGCTATTCTTCTCTCACTTGTGAACACCCAGGAACATTCAAAGCCTTGAAGGATTCAGGGATTCTCTCATCCACCCCAGAGCCCGGCTGTTGCAGAACGTTTCAGTCCCAGTCAGGGCCGGATTAACAACCCCAGGGGCCCCTGGGCACCGAAGCTCACAGGGCCCCCTCCCTAACCTAACACCCATTTTACTATATATATATATATATATATATATATATATATATATATATATATACTATATATATATATATATATATTGTATTGACTACTACTATATACTACTGTATTGACTGTATTGTATATATAATACTACTGTATTGACATCATTCAGCAGCAAATCCCATCCATCCATCCATCCTTCATCAGCAAATGATGTCAAACATGAACACTTCTGAAAGAGCAGCAGCTACTGCATTGACATCAATCAGCAGCAAACCAGTAGCAAATCACATCCATCAGAAACATGTTGCAACCATAGTGACACCAGTGCCTTGGTGTGCAGTCCATGCCCACGTGCATGAAAAACAAGTCCATGAGCTCTAAGAAAGCTCGAAGCAGCAGAAAAAGAAAAAGAATTCCCTTACTTTGATTGAAGTGTAGGTAGACAGTCTGTATGATGTTTTTCTCAAGTTCAAACCTGGATCACATGGAACTCAACCATGAATGATGGGGAGCATTTGAGGCCAGGTGTGAGTTCAGGTGTTCTGTTGGGGAGGTCAGCTGCATCCACTTCTCTGCTGTTCCCTGGGACTGCCACCTTTCTTTCTCCTGAGGTGAGACCACCTCACCTCAGGCTGTTTGCAGTCACACATTCCTCATACAGCTCATCCATACTTGTTTAGCCTGCCAAAAGGTGTTAAAAAATTCATTAGTGACACATAGCCTAGGTTATGTAGTGATAAATAAATGGAAAAACGTGTATTGTTTATATTTATAAATTTAGCATTGTAGTATGTAAACTACATTTTGAAATGTATTTATTAATTACCTATATGAACTGTGATTTTTTTAAAGATGGACAAGGTTGTATGTTTGCATAGTGTAAAGTAAATGTATTTATTTTTATTTTATTTATTAAAATTCATTCATTTCACTAAAACAAAGTCAACAACTCAATAAAAAATAAAAAACATACATTCAAAATAAAATGAAAGGCAGCAGATGAAGAATAATCTTATAATCTCTGCCCCTTTTTTACCCAAATAAACTCACAACAATGATTTATCAAAGAACAAAATTAATTGCATCACCAAATGTAAGATTACATCATCTTAAACAACTCAAATAAATTCTTATGTTATTTTTCATATTCCTTCAAAAAAAAATCACTTTTAGCAATCTCTTAAATTCACAATTATGTACTTATTTGTACGTGTCAGTTGTACACTTTTGTTTATAACTATCAATAATTAAACATGGTTCACCACTACACTGGAAATTATTGAATTTTTACCTGCCAACCAGGTGAAGACTTTCAGTGATCTTCTCCACTTCTTCTTCAAGGGTTCTCCTGGTTTTGTTACATTTATTATCCGTCCGTCCATCCATTATCTTTACCTGCTTTCTCCTGTGCCCATGTCCAGCACGAAGTTTCTGCCCTGGTGCATGGTTCTGGTGGTCCAGAGCGCCGAGCGGAGCTCCGGCGCGCGCCGGGGGCCGTTCTGGATCCTGTACCCAGGCAGGGAGCCTCTTCGTGGGGCTTCCAAGCAGCATGGCCGGCCCGGCCTGGTTCTCAGTTGAGCTCCGGCGCGAGCCGGGGGCCGTTCTGGATCGTGTACCCAGGCAGGGAGCCTCTTTGTGGGGCTTCCAGCATGGCCGGCCTGGTTCTCAGTTGAGCTCCGGCGCGCGCCGGGGGACCTTCGGACGGATTTATCTCGGAAACAATGCGTCGTCTGGCGGCCTCGTAGCTGCCGTGTCTTCCGTAAACTGCCAAGACTGGACCAATGAGATGAGCCGGATTCTGTAGTTTCAATCACGTGTGTAAAAGGGCTGTCAGCTCATTGGTCACAGAGCTTCTTCTTCTTCTATTGTTTATTGGCGGTTGGCGAACTTATTTTAAGCACACTACCGCCACCAACCGGACTGAGTGTGTGCATTGCAGTCTGCTCCCAATCATACACGTCATGTCAACAAACTAAAAGACACTTATGAGTTGTTTTTGAAAAACAACTTTTTATTTTATTTGGGTTGGATAATAAGGAAAATTGAGGACAAAGCCTTGTTTTATCTACGTCTAGCGACAATAAAAAAAAAAAAAAAAAATTCTGCCAGGCTGAACTGCTCACTCCTCCTGGCCAGCAGAGGGCCCCCTTGAGCTGTCGGGCCCCTGGGCACCCGCCCGGTGCGCCCGTATTATAGATCCGGCCCTGGTCCCAGTTATGAACAAGCCTACCCTATAGTCTCCAGACTCAGCTTCCCCAATGGGAGACATGTTTGATGGATTGAGAAGGTCCTCAAAGTATTCCTTCCATCTTTTGATGGTATAACTGCCATCAACAACGCCCCACCATCACTAAGTATTAGGGATGCACCGATCCACATTTCTCACTTCCGATCCGATCCCAATACTTATTAACTCAGTATCGACCGATACCGATACTTTCCCGATCCAATACTGTTCAGGTATTTGACTCTGTATAATGAAACTTTTGCATCCAAACTACAGGTATTCATTTTAACATTATGTGAGATAAACCCAATGAAGACACTCTTAAGCCTTATAGGGAACCCCCTATTGTAAGGCTTAAGAGTGTCTTCATTGGGTTTATCTCACACAATGTTAAGAAGTGCAGTCACAGAATGTGATTGAACACAAGTGCTCTTTGAAGCTGGATCGGAAAAGTATCGGCAGGTTTGATCCGATACCCGATACTTAAATAATGCTGGTATCGGATACCGATACCGATACTGGATCGGATCTGCCCCATCCCTACTAAGTATACAGTACGTTGCTTTGGTAAGGCTGCATCCCCGTCTCAGCCTTCAGATGGTTTGCCAGAATCTTCTTTGAGCCTATAAGAGTCTCTCCAAGACCTCACCTCCCACACCCGACACTTTGCTTCATCAACAGCCAGGGCTGCAACTTGCTTGGCCCGCTCATGCCCCTTAGCTGAGGCCTCCCTTAACCAGGGTGTCCACCACCAGGTTTGAGGATGGCGGCTAAGACAGGAACTGATAACCTTGTGGCCAAAGCTCAAGTTAGCTGCGTCGACAAAGGTGGTCTGGAACACGCAGAGTTATACAATACACCATGCCATTTTATCCATAGAAAACTTAAGACAGCAACAAGGCCAACCAAAATGCTGTACAGCAGAAACAAACAAGTAAAGGACACAGTAAAATACACATAGATCCAAATGGAAATAGATAGGAACAAATGGCTAACAATGTAGAATACAGACAGGTTAAAAACAAATTACACCGTGTTAAAAGCCAGGGAATAGAAGCAAGACTTAAAACCCGTGAGGGAGGGGACCTGCCTGACATGCACTGGTAACTCATTCCACTGTCTTGGACCTGCAACAGAGAAGTTTTGCCACCTCAGAGCTTAAAGGTGGGGTGACATGATTTTTTTACTATGCATAAAATTGCTCAAAATATATATATTTTATATATATAATATAAATATGTTTGTTTTTGCAAACAAAATGATAAATCACTTTAATTTTGCTTTAAAAGGGATTTTGAACTTCAAGCCGTGTTTAATCATGGGAAATCCGATTACACACGAACGCACCATCTGTGACGTAACACCGGGCAGAGCTCTGGGCTTGTCACAGTGCGCGGTGTGAGCAGCTCGACATGAAGGTAAGTCTGATACAGCATCAGACCTAAATTAGATCCTGTTGTTTCTTGTTCCATCACCCAAACTATTTTCTGCTTCCCAAAATGAAGACAAATAGCTCAAATCTTCACATAGATTGATAAATTCGTCGGGTTTTAAATTGTCCGCTATTAAAGAGACCAGAGCCCTCTGCCTCTCACTACGTCACAGATGGTGTGTTCGTGTGTAATCGGATTTCCCATGATTAAACACGGCTTGAAGTTCAGAATCACTTTTAAAGCAAAACTAAAGTGATTTATCCTTTTGTTTGCAAAAATAAACATATTTAAATGATAATATATATACATATATATATAAATAATAAATAATAATATATATATTTTGAGCAATTTTATGCATAGTAAAAAATTCATGTCACCCCACGCTTAAGACAGGTTTCTGGAACCAATAGAAGCATGGATCTGCTGACCTCAGAGAGCGTTGTGGGACATATGCTGCAGCAGATCAGCGAGATAAGAAGGGGCAGAACTGTTCAGAAATTAAAAAACATAAAGTAATATTTTGAACTGAATTTGAAAGTGAACCGGAATTCAGTGCAGGGAGGCCAAAATCGGAGTAATGTGCTTTATTTTGCCTATACCGGTTAAACATATCTCTGGATATTTTTCTGTTCATTACCTAAAAAACATCACCAGGAAGTAAAAGTACTTGAGGAGGGCTAATCTGATGAGATCAGGATAAAAAACAAAAACAAAAAAATTACAAGTTATACCATGTAACTTTACACAAGTAGTACCGTATTTACCAAATATGGTAGTGCTGCTTTCAATCACGGTAAAGTAATTTAAAGGGGACCACACATGCAAAATTCACTTTTTAATGTTTTTTTACTCAACTTTGGGTATTTACTTCATAAAAAAACAGTCCTTGTGCCAAAAAAATGCACCCAGTGGTTTATTTACTCTAAGTAGATTTATTTGTCTGTGATTAAAAACGCTTCGTTTCACACTTCCTGCGGTTTGTGACGTCACAAACCGTAGCCAATCACCTCAAACCTGAGTCCAGCCCCTCACCTAGCAACCCCTGGTGATGCTCCACCCACTTGAGTATAAAAGATGTCACGGTTGCCTAGCGGTTTAGGAGCTGACCTGGCGGTCATTTATTCATTTATTTAGCCCCCGGGGGGCTAGGGGTTTGCCCTGCTCCAGCCATGCAGCACATCTCGAGTAAAACCAGAATGTTTTATTACCTTGTTTGAATGAACTCTGTCTCGTTGAAACTGTGCACACACACTCTCGCGGTTTGGACTTGTTTCTTATATGATGAAGGACTACTATTGCACAACTGTCAGTTTGGTTGAGCGGTTACGACACTTGAGCGGCACGCAGGAGACCAGAGTTCGCGTCCTGTCAACGGCATCTTTTTTTTCCCCCTTTTTATTTAAAGCCTTTTGTTTCGGAGAAATCGGGGTGAAACTAGATATATACATCGACATAATAATACTTTATAATTGTTATTTTTACGTTTTAGTTCAATTTTTAGTGTAATATCGCTCCCAACGCGCAGCCGGCAGAAAACTGTGCACACACACACACTTACTCGCGGGACGACAGTCTGTACCATCAAGCACCACTGATCGATATATTTTCAGATTAGCAACTTATTTATTTTAAGAATACCTTTCACTTCATCAAAATCTAATCAAAACTTCAGCGTTCTAAATGTAGGTGGTTGTGATTGTTTCTTATACGATGAAAGACTGCTTTTTGCATAACTGCCCGGTTGGTCTAGAGGTAGTGAATTGGACTCGTTATCCGAAGGACACGGGTTCGCTTCCCGGTCGCGGCATCTTTTTTTTTTTTTTTCCGGAGAGATCGGGCTGCAGTTAGCTGCTGGCTTTTGAGGACAGTGTGGGTCCGGTCCGGTCAGAGGTTAGGTTGCCTCATATGGACAAATTAACTGGAAACACTCTTTGCGTTTGTCTGGATTGGATGTGCAGCCGTGGACCAAAGCGCTGCATGCAACTAGCAGGAGCTACGCGGGCTGTTTGTTACCGAAGGAGGAGGAAGAGCTCGGATTCGGGAGGGCATGATAAAAAGGAGCAGCTAATGGCGGCGCACACAAACAGCTTTCGGTAAGTTATTTTTTAAGCTAGCACTAACAGTAAGTCAAACGAGTAATAAAAAAAGGCTAATTTTAAAACAACAACAGATTTGAGATACTGGCAGTTACAGAGGGCGGAGACAGAGTTTTGACGGGCGTGGACTTCAGAGCTCATTATCATAAACAGGTCGTTTAGAACGGAAGTTAGAAATGGCAGAATTAAAAAGGGTATAATTTATTATCTAAGAATTATTTTTTGTATTAAATTGAATGAACGGGGTCTGGATAGCACACAGACATACCATAAAAATTTAAAAAACCAATATGTGGTCCCCTTTAATGCAGGGTTAATTTGCCACATTGCTTAACGACAACAACAAAATGTTAACCTTGAAATCCGTGCCAATCACATCCAATCTTGTGGATCTTTAATGAATGGGTCAGTGGGTCTTTTCTCCCCAGGTTTAGGTTATAAGTGTTTGTAGAACTAAATATAGATATCATAAAAGCCTTTTATTCTGTATCTGTGGGCCATTCTGTCATATAAGACCTTTTCAAATGAGCTGCTAATTCACAGTTTTAGGGCATACTTGTTATTTCAAAGGTGAATCGTTTTGAGGTGGCCTCAGTTCCACCGTATTCATTTGGTGGAAAGTAGTTTGAGTATAATAATTTAAAACTAATGTTACCCCTCGCCAACAGGAATATTATTTCCATAATTGCTTGAACGGATTTGCATCAGTGAATATGCACACACACACATGAAACAGCCCTCTGCAGGCAGGGTCTTTATGAAAACTCTACATTATTCTTTGGTGTTGAAACTAAAGTACAATTAAAGTACAAGCAAAGGCTTTCATATTGGAACGCAGCGCTTCAGAAATCAAAACCTATGCTGTCCTCTTTACAGAAAAAAGTCCATAAGAGTGTTAACAGGTGGCTGCTTCCTCAGATAGTGCTGCAGTTAAGGAATGAAACTGAACTAGAACGGATAGAAACCATTTTCAGACAGGAGTGGTTTGGGATTAGAGGATAAAAAAACCAACTTTGCAGTAAAATACCTTCGGGAAATGGTTCAAAATACGGGAAATGGTTTGTGGATTGGTGGTGCACTGATCTACTGTGCAGAGACTTCATCTTGAGTACAAAAGAAAATATTCTTTGTGTTCTTGCTTCAAGGTTTATTGACAGAGGTTTACTAGCCATACGCAAACCGGTTTAAAACACTGGGTGTTCTCTCTGTCGTACTGTCAAGAATATGAGGAAAATGTTGTAATTTATTGTTGATTTGGTATCTTTGGTCTGTGGCCAATGTGCAAATCACAGCATTCACATTTTCCATTGTCTCCAAATGAATCCTTGAATCTTGTGGAAGTCTTGAGGTTTTTCAAAAGCAGTCTCAAAGACTGCAGTGACTCGGTGTTCAACAATTCTTTGTTTGGAAGTGTTTTTGTGTCAAACCAGGAGGACTCTTGTACAAAGTGTCCGTTTTTTACAATGCCTGTTGTTTCATCTCCTCCGTCTTCAACTGCTTACAGTATCTGTAGTTGGATAACAGAAGGCAACAGGACCTGGAGAGAAACCCAGACATTCCTCTCCCCAAGGACATTTTCCAACTCCTTCTGGGGGACCCTGAGGCATTCCCGGGCCAAAGAAGATGCACAATCCCTCCAGCAAGTTTAGGTCTTCCTCAGGGCCTCTTATCAGGGCCTTTTTCAGAATTTAACAGTCACTTTTCTGTTTAAATAAAGTGCTGCAGTGTTTGTCCAAATTTTAAAACTGTTTCTTAATGTCTACCAGTTTATATCTGTACCTGTTTGCATCTGATATATATATATATATATATATATATATATCCCCGACTTACGAGCGAGTTCCGTTCCTAGGACTATCTCGTAACACGAAATGTCGTATGTCGGAACCCGAAACATGTGTTGCTCGTAAGTCCGGATTTTCGGTCGTAAGTCGGAAAATTTATGCTAGCGCTACTACGAACACTCGTTGTTCATCACACGTTCATACTAGTTCATAAACATGCTCAGAAACTTGTTTCCAAACAGTTAGCTAACACAGTTTCATCTAAAAACACATAAAAGTGCTGTATTTTCTGTACAACTTTACTGTTCGTTAGTGAGCTCGTAAGTCCGGAACCTCGTATGTCGATGCGCTCGTAAGTTAGGGATTACCTGTATATATATCTTGTACATAAAAAAAAATTTTTTTTTCTTTCAGCTTTTTTCCCTGCGTTAGGGGTCGCCACAGCGAACTAGTTGCATGAAAATTTGGCAGTTTTTACGCCGGATGCCCTTCCTGACACAACCACAGACCACCGAGCAACCACAGCCCTCTGTGTGGAGCAGAGAGCTGATATCTAGGGTTCCCGGGGGAGCAGATGGTGTGGGTTAAGGGCCTTGCTCAAGGGCCCAGAGTGGGGCAGATGAGGGTGGAGACAAGTGTGACCGCTTCACTTATCCCACCCACATCTTTGATGTTGTCGGTACCGGGGCTTGAACCGGCGACCTTCCGATCACAAGCTCACCTTCTTAACCTCTGCGCCACCACTCCCTATATATATAATATATATATATTATATATTATATATAT
>JBBPBX010028751.1:0-36333 GCA_038048925.1 Garcialebias charrua | reverse complement strand
TATCCAAAACAGTGATCCAAATGAATAGCACTAATAACTAAAATAAATAACTTAATTAAATAATTAATTAATTAAATAAATAGAATTGTGAACCACTGACTGAATGGTTTAGGGGTCGTTTACACGACGTGTATTTTGAGTGAAACTGCACCTTTCTCTCTGCGATTCTGCTGTTCATTTACACGACACCAGTAGCCCACCTCGATGAATCCAAAGGCTTCTCAACGCACCTCTCAGAGTGAGGTTTTCAGGAGACCACCCGTAGATAATGTCAACATTTCCCGCAGAGATGTTAAAGCACATGCGCACAACAGGCATATAGTTCATGCACGTGCAAAACAACGGCATGTTTCTATCAACAATGGCGACAGAGTGTAACATTCTGCTTTCTGTACTGCGACTGATGGAATATATTTTGGGTCTCGTAGTTAATTTACGCCAGAATGTAGCTGATGTGACCGACATCTGTGTTGAGAAGAAACACCAGTCAGACCCAGTTCTAATACAGGTAGTCCCGGACTTACGAACGAGTTCCGTACCTACGGGCCGTTCGTAAGTCGAAAATTCATAAGTAGGAGCACATACAAAAATTTATTTTTTTTTAAATAAATAGATGTACAGTACTGTACAGTTACCAAGCACTTAGCCTATCATAACACAGTTTTTAAAGATGAAGGAGTGAGTTGAATTGTCTCCCTTTCACATAAAGGGAGCTAGCTCCCTTTATGTGAATGGAGCCTGCTAGGGAGGAGGGAGACAATTCAACTCACTCCTTAACTGTGTTAGGATAGGCTAAGTGCTTGGTAACTGTACAGTACTGTACATTTATTTATTTATTATATAATACTGTATATATATATTTTTTTATAATGAGATGCGTTCGTAAGTCCGAAACGTCGTAAGTCGGGGGCGTCGTAAGTCGAGGACTACCTGTATAGCTATTTATTGTACGAGGCAGGTGCATATTTCACGCATTGCGTTACACAATAACTTACTAAATGTGCTAAATAATAAAGGTTTAACAATAATAAACAGTATTTCTGTTAGTGGTGGGAGATTTAATGAAGCTATCTGAGCTAAATGAAGCTATCTGGATATTATGTAATTCAAGTTATGTGATTTAAATGACAATATTGCATGTTATTAAAGTGGCACTCAACACAGGTTGAGACGGTAACTCCTCCCCCGAAGCAGATTCAAAAATCTCCTTCAAAATGGGCGTGTTGAGAGACAAGGGGGGAGGAGGTGTTTTTTTTTGCTGCCTTCACGCCTCCTCCAGCAAACCACCTAAAACAAACTAAAACTTTAGCCAACAACATAAACCAAGCAACAAGAATAAACATGTAGATGTTTTTATATATTCCACCCGATCTATCCAAAACCAAAGGCTTAAAAAAAAAAATTAATACCCAAAGTTCTCCGTGTCCGGGGCTTGAAGTCAGGTCTCCCGGGTCACAATCCGACTGTTTTACCACTGACCTAACTTGGCATGCACACAGCGCACCTCTGTTGCACACTATTAAAACAAACACAACCAGACAGTTTCGATGAAGTGAAAAATCTTTTTAAAATAAATAAGTTAAAATACACAAATAACTAGTGCCATTCCGAAAACTATAATATGCTTTGTTGCAGAGCTTTTCAGGAGTGAAATGTACCACTCCCATATAAGGTATGAACTGCAGCGAGGACCATCTCATCTCTGCAGGGGATTGGCTCTGCTTGAACCACGTTCGTGACGAAAGCGTGCGAAAACACGTAACTTTGCGAATCCTAGACCAACAAGAAAATTAAGGTGCAATAACCTCTGTTCAACCCATAGGGCTACCGTAAACACGTTTTTAGACCAAATATTGCCGATTTAAACTAATACGAACAATTTCATGAAAATTAACACAGACATAGTGCTATGAAACCTTTTAAACACATTCTAGGGAGTTTCTCAGCTAAAAAAAGTTAAATTAGGGTTTAGTTTCACTTTAAAGTTGAAAATTAAGACATCAGGGGCCTCATGTATCAACCATGCGTGCGCACAAAAACATTGCGCACGTCACTTTCCACGCAAAGTGGCGTATGTATCAAATCTGATATGAACGGGAATATCTGCGCTTCCACGTACAAATCCACGGCTGCTCCCCTGTTGGCGTACGCACGTTTCTGTGGTTATTGTTCCTTTGGCGACACTTACAGGTGATCTGTGAAACTGTGTCCATGATATGAAAACAATCATAAATCCCACCAAACACACATGATTAACGATTATTACATCCACATGGACGCAATTAGATGAGTGGATATAAAAGCATGCGCCAGATAGTGGCAACAATATTGACAACAATGAGATGTAATTTCTTTAAATAAGAAGTTAACCAAGCTGTATTAACACGCCTACGTTTAGGTCAGTGGGTAAAGCGCTTGCCTTTAGTTCCAAAGGTCGTGAGATCGACTCCCGCATGGTACAACGTTTTTCTTTTTCTTTTCGTTCCAGATTGAAATACACATGAAAACTATTTACAAAACAATAAATCGTCTGCTTCCTTTCATTTCATGTATTGTTCTATTTCTTGTTGTTTCATTCAATAGTTTTCCTGTGGTCTTTAAATCCGGAATGAAAAAAAAAAACATTGTACCAAGCGGGAGTCGATCTCACGACCTTTGGGACGAAGGGCGGGCGCGTTCGCCACTAAGCTATACAGGCATGTTAGATCAGCTTGGTCAACTTCTTATTTAAAAGTGGATGGTTTGTTTTGCACTGTGCGTGCCGAATGAAGCCTTTTTCCGTGCTTCTCTGCCTCACTCAGAAGTGATTTCTGTTCACAGTCCGTGAAGTTCCTCTTTTTTCCACGTTCCGACATGATTTGCAATGGAGCAGAGACGACATTCCTGTCGTGCATGGCATATTTGAATGACTTTGCATATTCATACGGAGGCGTGTCAAGGGCGGAGTCGGCCACTCTCTCATGTGCGCTGAATTCCACGTTGATTGTGTTGTACATAAGGAATGTGCGTGGATTCCGGTGTACGCACAGTTTGATAAATCTGGATTTTTTTGTGCGTGGACACTTTTCTGGATTTGTCCGTACGTTACTTTTCAGTAAGAAATCTACGCAAGTCTTTGTACATGAGGCCCCTGGTTTAATTTGTATTTATTTATTCAACACCACAAACTGTATGTCACACAAACACTGATAATTAAACTGAACACACTATTAAAAACACGTTAACCAAACTGTAAACTACATGAACTGTACCCTTCCTCTCTGCCGTCATCCTGGATACTGACACCATCTTGTTTATCTGGCTTGTTCAGGCTGTCACTGCTTTGCTTAATGTAGCTTAAAACATTGAATGGACTGAATAAAAGAAATGAGGAGAATTTTAAGTGCATAGTTGCTCCAAAAACATCTGTCGTCGACTTCCTTCTGCACCACCAAGCCTTGAGCCGAGGTGTATGCACATTCGGAACCGGTCCGCCTGATGGGAGGACTGCTTCTCCTCATAGGAAAAATAAAAACTAAACTGGTTGTTGTGTAACCGCAGTAAACACAAGCTAACATTATTACGAACGGTGATTTACCGGCTGTAAACTATCACCAGAATAGAAAGCCGGGCATCATCTATGTCGGTTCTGGTTCACTCAGCGACCGGTGTGGAGCTGCTAGACGAACTGGTCTCGCTTGGTGTCAAATCTGTCAACTCGTATCCAAAATCCAGCTTGAACTTGTTAAAGGACATGACCCACCATGTTTTCAAATTGCATCGCCATTAATATTTAGTAGTTAATTAAATAATAAAACAGGAGCGTTTATTTATATTGTAGAGAAATAACGCTAAATGTGTTATTTCATGTTTTTTAGCAGTTTTTAGCAGCAGCTCCGGGAAAATCTGCCCCTCTCCATATATGGGCATTGACATCACTAAAGTATCCGCCTTGAATGCATGCGGAGTTATAACAAGCATGCATCAACGTAGCTTCATTATTATAATAATAATAATAATTAATTCAATTTATAACGCACTTTTCATTACTGAAAATCTCAAAGTGCTACACATATATTGAATGCTACACACATTCATAAACCGGTGGCGGCAGACTACCATGCAAGGTGCTTTCCAGTCCTACCGGGAGCAACTCAGGGTTAAGTGTCTTGCCCAAGGACACAACGACACATGGTGCGGGTCCCGGGAGTCGAACCGCCAACTTTCCGATCGGGAGACGACTGCCATTACCACTACACCACAGCCGCCCCATTATTGCAGCGGTGTTGTATTTTATTAAAACGTTCTAAAAAATAAATAAAAACAGAGCGCTGGTCCTGTACCCACAACTGCACCAGGAAATATTTAGAGATCGCGCATCCACGTAGGACACTAGTTTAATTCACTCGCTCGCGACAAATTCATTAATTTCCTCATGAAGCCGGCTCAGCTTTTTATTAGCCCCTTTCATAAGTCAAACCCGCGCTATTCCCGCACAGACCAGTCCGGCTTTAATCCTCCTCGGGTCATTCATAAGACCACAGTTGAATGCGGGTAGGTCCCGCTCAAATAAACTTGTTCAGAAATAAAGCCGGAGCGCGGCTCCAAAAGAGGCGTGGAGCTGAGCTGAACTGCACCGTATTTATTGTGGGACAGACGTCAGACGTGTACAAGTTGTCGTGTCATTTTTAATATTTCCTCAGTAATAAATGTACAGCTGGCTGCACTGATCAGCGCGTGCAGACAGCACCACCTCCGCTGCTCAGAGAGAGGGGGAAAAAAAGCAAAACATTTTTAATATTCCCTTGTTAATAAATCTGCCTGTTGATTAATCATGCGGTCGCACACTGATGTCTATCATATAACTATATATATCATAGCCTCGCGCATCCACGTAAGACACTAGTTTAACTGCAGTTTTAATGGTACGTCCAGACCGAACGCGTTTTGAGCTGCAGGAGTGTCCGGTTTACATGCAAAGTCAATGGGGGACGCGTGTCGCGTCCCGTGCGTGTTGAGCGTTTTTGAAGTGGCATTTGAGCGTTTTCCGTGCACGTGAGCCCGCGGCAGCCTCCACAGCTCGACTTGAAAATGCAGAACATTTTGCCGTTCAACGCGTCTGTCAACCAATCAGGGAGAGTCGGGGAGGAGAGAGGGAGTCAGCTATGTGACGCGGTAACGAGGGGGACGGGTGTTGCGCAACTGTGTGACGTATTGTTTGTGAGACACGGAAATAACCCACAAAGTCGTGTTCAAGTATGGAGGAGAAATAAAAAGGACCTTGCCTGGCGGAGTGCCAGTGAGGAAGTCGGGATATCGGGTAAGTTTTGAATTGTAAACTTTTCACGTTTAGCAAGTTAAGCTCTGCTAACTCCTCCCCGCCACCGTTGCTTCTCGTTCCGGTCTAAACACCACTGGGTCCCGTGCGTCCAGCATGAGGTGTTTCGCGCTTTTTGGCCACTCAAAAAGCGTTCGGTCTGGACGTAGCATAACTCTCACTCTCATAAGCCTCCATTGCGAACTCACTCCTGCCTTCTGAGTGAAGCCTGCATTTACGTCACTCCGTACTTCGGCAATTTTTGGCCGGGTTTTTGGATGTTTTCGGGACTCCGTTGTTGTTTTTTGTTGTTTTTTTACACTCGCCTGGCCCAAATGCAAAAATGAAAATAGACATCATATTCTACTACAGTAATTGTCCAATATGGTGAATTTTTACTGTCACAGTGGGTGTTGTCCTTTAAGTTGTATTGTTAGCTGGGCTTTCAGCCCAAAGGAAAGTTCTTACCAAGAGCAGTCCCAAGCAGCACACATACGCATTAGGTGCATGTACAAAATTCACAGCGCCAACTAATGACGCGGCATGGCAACTACAGCAGATTTGGAAGATTCATGTAAACACAGAATATGCGCCATGTCAACGTGGATTTTTTCCTCGAATCAACTTCCAAAGCAAACTACAGTACCCCCCCCCCCCCGCCATGTCCGTGTAAATGTGGCTGTAGTAAAATCCTTGCTTTGGCTCTGCTTAGGCCAACAAAGAAGATGCTAAAACATGATTATCTACATGAAAGGCCCTCAATTATGGTAGTTGACGGCCATTATCCTGCAAGTTTTAGTTGTTTCCCTGCTCTTCAAAAGGTTTTCAAGCTCTGCAGAAGCCTGTTAATCACTCATTCATCCAAATCAAGTGTGTTGCAGCAGAGAAACCTCAGAATCCAATCTCTAGAGCAGGGGTCACCAACACGGTGCCCGCGGGCACCCGGCTGCCCCCAAGGACCATTTGAGGTGCCCGCGGACCTGTTCTAAAAATAGCACAACTCACTACTAAGATGCATTTAAAATTTCATTTTATTCAGTTGTTATTCTTTTTTGTATTTATATATATTTTAAAATGTCTATCTTAAAAATATGTTCTTAAAAATATGTTTATTATACATTTTTTTCAATTTACGCTTTGTTATTTCCGAAGAGTTTATCAAACTGGTGCCCTTTGTGTGACTCCGTACCCACGAAGTAGCTCTCAGTTTCGAAAAGGTTGGCGACCTGCTCTAGAGCATTATGACAGTCTCGCACTGAGAAAGTCAAAACTTAATACCGTATTCTCCGGCGTATAAGTCGCACCTTTTTGCCTACATTTCTACGCCCTGCGACTTATAGGCCGGTGCGACTTATACGTCGATTTTTCCAATATTTTGGTCATAATTTGACTTTGGTCAAAAACTCCAAAAATGGTGCAGTACCAGTTTCGGCCGCTATGGGCGCTAAGAAACCCTTTATAGTACCTACACTGTTGACATCTGCCTGGTCCAAAAATGGTGCAGTGACACAGAAGATGAAGACTTCAATGGTTTTGAATAAATAAATAAAAACCATAAAATAAATACAGTATCTGTTTCTGTCATCATTTTAAACTGAGACACGTTTTTTACTGTAATGTCAGCTAATAAAAATATATTTTTATGTGTTTATCTTTAAAGATAAATGATGAAAGACACAAAATATACAAAAATTATGTTCATTTATTAGGGGTGTAACGATACACAAAACTCACGAGACGAGACGAGACGAGAAAAATCACAGATCTCGCGAGAACGAGACGAGATTTTAACATTACCGTATTTGCCGGATTATTGGTTGCACCGGAATATAGGTCGCAGTGTCCAATTATTGCCAAAAAATTGGAAAAATTCATAAATAGGTCGCATCGGATTATAGGTCGCACCTACGTCACCGCCGCCGTAACGCGTCATCCACTGCTGACGCGCCGTGTGACCGCTGAGTCAACCCGGCAATATGGACCGAGTGTTTAGCTCTGCTGCTAATGTCTGCCAGAAGCTAACAGAAGCTAAACACGAGACGAGTCCGCCTCTCAGAAAACACGAATAAAAAAATCGAATTTTCTGTCAAATGTTTTCTATAGACCATCGTTACGTACATTAATGTCTTATAATTTAAACTTTGTAGGCAAAAAAAATATACACCGAGTGATTTAGAAGTTTTTGATAAGCAAACTGAAGTAAAATGAAATAAAAAAAATGAAAAGACGGGAAGTCCGCCTCTAAGAATATGAATAAAAAATCGAATTTTATGTCAAATGTTTTCTATAGGCCATCGTTACGTACATTAATGTCTTATAATTTAAACTTTGTAGGCAAAAAAAATATACACCGAGTGATTTAGAAGTTTTTGATAAGCAAACTGAAGTAAAATGAAATAAAAAAATGAAAAGACGGGAAGTCCGCCTCTAAGAATATGAATAAAAAATCGAATTTTATGTCAAATGTTTTCTATAGGCCATCGTTACGTACATTAATGTCATAGTTTAAACTCTGTAGGCAGAAAAAATATGCACCGAGTGGTTTTGAAGCTATTTTTAACATTCCGGTAAACAGAATAACAACCACGAGCTAACAAAAAGCTAAGCTAAAAGATCGTTTTTTTTTTTTCTCAAACATCTAATAAAGCTACCGGTACTCACTTGTAAACGTCCACACTGTGATTCCATTCTGTAAGTTTCAGAAAAATCCGCTGAGTGGTTCTTGACTTATCTTGCAAAAAATCCAGCTAAGAAACACAGAGCTAACAGCTACATCCAGGCCAGCAGGCACACAGTCAGTCCGAGTACAGGAGCTGTTTTTGGGAGACATGAGCTGGAAACCATACGGTCTTCTTCTTCTTGGGTCGGTGTACTCCTCTGGAAGTGGTAATGCACAGCGCCACAGCGCCCCTAGTGGCCAAAAGTGGTACTGCACAATTTTTCTGGCAAAGTGAAAAAGGCTGATATCTGAGTCAAAAATTGGTCTAAAAATATGGAAAAAAATCCATAAATAGGTCGCATCGGATTATAGGTCGCAGGCCTTGAAAAAACCATAAAAAGTTGCGACCTATAATCCGAAAAATACGGTAGTTCAAGAAAACTTCAAAGATCGGTTTTATGCTGCAAAAAGGCTTTTATTCTGTTTTAACATGTATTACAAACCCAACTGATGTCTTCATTTTACTGATTGAATCTCCTTAGACCTTAGAACGTTCAACTTTGTTAAAAAAAATAGATATTCACGCAGGACTTTCCAAAAATTGAACATAAATATCCGCATCAGCGCTGAATCTGCAGCCGTCACTCACCAGTGTTGCCAGATTGGGCGGTTCACCGCGATTTTCCTTCTGACTTTTGCGGGTAAAGAGTGCTTTGGGTGGGTGGGACTCTATCTGGCAACACCGGTCACACCGGTGTTTACACGCGTGTCTTTACATTCGGGGCAGCGTCGGCAGCGCCGGGACCCTCCATCAATGTAGAGGCGTCTGCGGGCGGCACCGGGACCCTCCATCAGTAGTTGGGGCGTCTTCTATAGCAACTTCATCCGGCGAAGCCATGCTGTCCGTGACGCTGACTTGCTAGGGGCTCTGCTAGCGCTAGCATTAGCATCTCGCGAGACAACGTTACCTCTCAACGAGAGATATCGCGGGAGTTTAATATCGCGAGATCTCGTACAACGAGATCTCGTTACATGCCTATCATTTATTAATGAAAAGTTCAACTAAGACACATCAAACAAAATACTGTAGTTTTTATGTGATAATCTTGTCAAAAGTCCTTCCAAACAATTTGGCAGCCAGTCCATTTTGGGCAAAACACCAGTTCACGTGAGGTGCGACCTATAGGCAGGTGCGACCTATAGGCCGGTGCGACTTATAGGCCGGTGCGACTTATACGTTGATTTTTCCATTTAATTGGGCATAATTAGGTTGGTGCGACTTATACGCCGACGAATACGGTACCTACCCTGCCGACTACCGTATTTTCTGGAATATAGGTTGCACCGGAATATAGGTCGCATTGACCAATTATTGCCAAAAAATTGGAAAAATCCATATACGGGTCGCACCTGAATATAGGTCGCACCTACGTCACCGCTGACGTGACACGTCACCGCTGAGTCAACCCGGAAATGTGGACCGTGTTTAGCTCTGCTGCAAATGTCTGCCACAGGAGCGCACAGCAAGGCTTTTAAGAAGATTAACACTTAAAAACAATTATTTGTTTGATAAAAATTATAGCAAATATGTGTCTGAGCTGAACTTTTCCTTAATAAATGAACGTAATTGTGAAATGAGCTGGATTTAAAAATTTGTTTCGCCGAAAGTGATAAAAAGCCATAAATAGGTCGCACCTAAATATAGGTCGCAGGGCATGCAAAAATGATAAAAAGCCGCAACCTATATTCCAGAAAATACGGTATGTGTTCTAACCTACAAATCAGATTCCAAAAGAAGTTGGGACACTAAACAAATTGGTTTATAAATTATTACAGTTAAGAAGAGTTTTTAATACAGGTTTGCACCGGTTTAGAAATTTTGTTAAAGATTTAGCAAATATGAATCAAAATATTTAACACTGTGACGTCTGTATATTTCACATTAGGTTAAGTTTTGAAAATATAGCAAATGTTAGAGCAATATGGTTATTTTGAGTTAAAAGTTAATGTACTATGGTAGGCTGAAGTCTTTGTTTACTTTTGTGTTTATGATATATATATTGCACATAACTAACATAAACTACACAGGTTGTGTGACAAGTTACTGCACACGAAACAGCTTGTGGACTCGTTGCACTTTTAATTATTCATAAATCTGAGAAGTTTAAAGCAAGTGGAGTAAGTTGGTTCGGTGTGAGCTTGGAGGAAACATGTTTCATGACGTATGTCAGCTGCAGCTAGCCGCAGGCCTGCTCTGCAGCTGCTGCAAACCATCGGCTTCACACACACACACATTCACACTTCTTCACCCACTGTTCATTGCATAAACACTTTGATGCACAAATGCACAATTCACGAGAACTGATGTGGGGTTTAAACTAATTTCGAGGCTGCAAATCCTGAAGGAAATGACAGTCTTCCTCAGCGAGTATGCTATCGTGAAATGGTGCATACGAGCAGTGTTTTACTTCCTTTAACTCGACCCAAAACCAGCAGAGTTGCTATAAACACTAGAAAAGTCGTAAAAATGTCTGACCTGGATCCACGGTTATCAGGAGGGAGCACCTTTAAACTTCACAATGGCTCATAAAAAAATATATTAGAAGAAAATCCTTCGATTCTCAAAAACGGTTTCACTCCAGCCATTTTGAGCCAAACCATCAGCATAAACCGAAAGGTGGGACAAACGTACATACGTTTTATTTATTTTTTATAACTTAGATGTTTTACTCCACTACAAAGCAATTTGAACTAAATATGTAATTATTATACTTATTTTTCAGTAAATATTTTTTTTGTTTAAGAATGTTTCAATCTACACAGCGCGATGGCTTATTTCGTCGAACACCCCTCCATGTTAGCTGGAATGGTACGGTCTTTACAAATTCCGCTGCACTCCTTCCGAGCAGCCAATCAGAGGCCGTGTTTGAAAACAGTATCAACACAGCTGGACCCTTCCGAACAGCTGACACACAAACACACACATGCACACACATGCACACAAACACACACATGCACACACACACACACACACACACACAGAGAGAGAACGAGGGTAAAAAGTAACAGTGTAACATTACAAAAGGACAACATAACTTTATATTACCATGGCCTAAAACACTTGCAAATTTAGCAGCTATTTTGTACATCTGTTTTTTCACGATTGGCAAGTTTTAGGAAATACTGTATATGGACTATTTTAGAAAATATAATCTTAGGTGTCCCTGTGACGTGACCTGTCCAGGGTGTCTCCTGCCCCTCGCACAGTGATAGATGGACATGGGTACCAGTGACCCCAAAAGGAAGAAGTGGGTAAAGGATGGATGGATGGATGGATGGATGGATGGATGGATGGGTCTTAGATGGAAACAGCTTTGTGAACAAGTTTGGTGAACTCAGTTTGGTGAAATAGAGTTAATGACAGGTCTGATCATGTAAAAACTTAAAACGTTACTTTTTATAACCAAATTCTTATTGTTTGAATAATTATGACTGAATAATTACTGTATAATTGTGTCAGCAAAATTAATAGAAGTGTAAAGAGTTAGCGTTTGAATGAATGTATAAGTGGATGGATTAGAAAGTTCATTCTCAATAGTCCAGGTATCAAATCCGCTCATTCTCAATCAGTTCATCTGGACAGTTTCTTTTTAGTAGAAACGTTTCACCCTCACTCCAGAGGGCTTCGTCAGTCAGAGTAGTCCCAAGCACACTGAAGTTACCCCACCAAGTAAACAACTTAAGTGGACCAACCAGTTTGCTGTAGCCAAGATGGTTTCTGGAGGCTGTCCTGTCCCTCGTCGACTCCTCCCAGGCAGGCAGACATGTCCAAAGTGGTTCAAGACAAGAAAGTGAAAGAAACTTCAGTGTGCTTGGGACTACTCTGACTGACGAAGCCCTCTGGAGTGAGGGTGAAACGTTTCTACTAAAAAGAAACTGTCCAGATGAACTGATTGAGAATGAGCGGAAGTGGATGGATTCTTTCTTTATTATTTTATTCATCTCTGCTTATTTTGGTTTGTTGTTTGCATGAAATGATTCATTCAAAATAAAAATAATAAAATATTGCGTGAACCAGTCTAAGGTTGTTCAAAGAGCCATTTACAATACCCTAGTTGTCCACACCTTTTTTACAGAACACCACTTCAAAATGACTGGACTGTCAAGTCAGTCACCTATTGTCTGAAATATTGTTCAACCACAAAATGTTAAAAAAACTTATTTAAATAAAAGAAGCTCCTAATTTCCTTTATTCACATAAGTGTCAGCACTACCAGAGAAAGCTCTAACTTTTCCTGATTCCAGGAGTGATAAACGCAAGTGTGTTGAAGCTTGGCTGGGTAAAATGCAATGCCTACTCTCTTTTTGAGAAAATACAAAAGTCCACACAGAATTACATTTCCCTCCACAAGTGGCATAAACACACACGGTACCACCGGACTATTCCTGGACTGCAAAGTGGTTGTTGTACACATAGAAACAATGCCTATTTCAAATCTCTACTAAATATGTTTTTTGTGGAGGTTACATGTTCTCCCTGTACATCCATGGCCACCACACACAAAAAAATATGTAGAGAGCCAAAGCATCAGTAGGTCCAGTCATAGGAGCACTTGGGCTGTGACACCAAACTAGAAGAGCAGCTATATATGCTGGTGAAGATTCTCAGGAAGCGGCTCCATCAGCTCCATCGGCTCCATCAGCTCCCAGGAACAACCTCCGAGATCTCTGTCCAGAAGAGCTCAGTTCAAGGAACAGCTAAGATACTGAACAGAACCGTCAGACTCCCAGGCCTCTTGCATAATCCCTCCCTGAGGCCATGTGACTGACAGTCGCTAAGGACCATACCTTTAGCGATATGAGAAACTGCTACTTCATTAATGTTGCGCTTCCTCTCTCTGTGTTCCTCTAAAAGGCACACAGCACGGCTAAATAAACTCTGAACCATTTCAAATAAGAAGACAGGTCTGTTGTCTAGCTGTAGCAGCTTCAAGGTTCCAAGTAGATACCTTTCTGTCTTATCAAGACACTCAAAGCTCTTTACTACACAATCTGTGCCTCATATTAACTCATATTGCCTCATATTGCCTCATATGGTGGTTGGGTTAAATGCAGAGACAAATTTCGTCTTGTATGGGAAACATACACAGATGACAAAAATGGGCATTTATTTATTTTATTTATATCTGTGCCTCAGATTCAAATAAAATCAGTATATTTATAAACTCAATGTACAGTTTAAATACAGTATGTATCCGTTGATATCAAAGCCAACAAGAATTACAACTCATAGTGCCACAATAATTGATAATATTTTCACAAATATAACAAATGGGGATGTGATAGGTGGTATCTTAATGACCGACTTACAGTAAGTGATCATTTACCAGTTTTCACAATCTATAAAAATGATCAAAATATCACAAAAGCAGTTACAAAGAAGAAAAAGATCATAAACACATCAAAAAAGTTTTGGAAAAATTAAAAGAGGATCTAGATAAACAAGACTGGAATGAAGTGTATGTTGATGATGTGAACAGAGCATATGATGAGTTTATGAATATCTTGGAAGCTCTGTATGAAAAGAATTGTGTGCAAACAAATCATACAAAGAGAAATACGGTTGATCAACCATGGATGACAAAAGGGTTGAGAAATGCTTGTAAAAAAAAAAGAATTATTTGTATTCATGTTTCTTGAAATTGCGAAGTCAGAGCGCTGAAGAAAAATATAAAAAGTATAAAAATAAATTAGTAGGGATTATAAGGAAACATAAGAAAGAATATTATAGTAAATTATTAGATAAAAGTAATGGTGATATGAAAGCAACATGGCGAGTAATGAATAGTGTTCTGAAGAATCATAAAGCAAAAACTGGTATTTCAAAATATTTTGTAAAAGACAACGATGAAGTTCACGATGAAAATGAAATTGTAAATGGTTTTAATCAATATTTTGTGAATGTTGGATCAAGCCTTGCAGCTAAAATACCAAAAGTAGATAATAATGTGAGCCATTCAATTACAGGTTGTGCAAACAGTATTTTTCTAAATGGAACTAACAAAGAGGAAATAATGAATGTAGTAAAAAATCTTACAGACAAGAGATCAAAAGACTGGGTGGACATGGATATGATGTTTGTAAAGGACATAATGAGCCATGTTATTGAGCCGTTTACATATATATGTAATTTATCATTTTCAACAGGAATATTTCCAGATAATATGAAAGTAGCTAAGGTAGTTCCTCTTTTTAAAAATGGTGATAAATGTGTGTTCAACAATTATAGACCTATATCCTTGTTACCACAGTTTTCAAAAATTCTTGAAAAACTATTTGTGAACAGACTAGATCAATTTATAGATAAACAAAATATTCTAAGCAACAGTCAGTATGGGTTTAGAGCAAAAAACTCTACATCAATGGCTCTCATGGAATTAATGGAACAAATAACTACTGCTGTCGATCAAAAACAATATTGTATCAGTATTTTTGTTGATTTAAAAAAAGCATTCGATACTATTGATCACACCATTCTCCTTGAAAAACTGAACAAATATGGTATTAGAGGACCAGCATTACAGTGGGTATCTAGCTATTTAAAAGATAGGAAACAATTTGTACAAATAAATGATGTAAGATCTGACCTCTGTAATATCACATGTGGAGTTCCCCAAGGCTCTGTACTTGGACCAAAGCTATTTATTTTATATGTGAATGACTTGGTAAATGTGTCAGGACTCCTTAAATGTGTACTTTTTGCTGATGATACCACATTTTTTCTGTTTAGGTGAAGATGTAGAACAAATGTTGGAATTGATAAAGACAGAATTTGTCAAAATACAAACTTGGTTTAAAATCAATATCCATCCATCCATCCATTTTCGTCCGCTTATCCGGGGTCGGGTCGCGGGGGTAGCAGCCTAAGTAGGGAGGCCCAGACTTCCCTCTCCCCAGCCACATGGAGCAGCTCCTCTGGGGGAATCCCAAGGCGTTCCCAGGCCAGCCGAGAAACATAGTCCCTCCAGCGTGTCCTGGGTCTTCCTCTGGGTCTCCTCCCGGTGGGACATGCCCGGAACACCTCACCAGGGAGGCGTCCAGGAGGCATCCTAACCAGATGCCCGAGCCACCTCAACTGGCTCCTCTCGATGTGGAGAAGCAGCGGCTCTACTCCGAGTCCCTCCCGGATGACTGAGCTTCTCACCCTATCTCTAAGGGAGAGTCCAGACACCCTGCGGAGAAAACTCATTTCAGCCGCTTGTATCCGAGATCTCGTTCTTTCGGTCACAACCCAAAGCTCATGACCATAGATGAGGGTGGGAACGTAGATCGATCGGTAAATTGAGAGCTTTGCCTTTCGACTCAGCTCTCTCTTCACCACGACAGACCGGTACAGCGCCCGCTTCACTGCGGATGCTGCACCTATCCGCCTATCGATCTCACGCTCCAGTTTTCCCTCATTCGTGAACAAGACCCCGAGATACTTAAACTCCTCCACTTGGGGCAGGACCTCATCCCCGACCCGGAGAGGGCATGCTACCCTTTTCCGGCTCAAGACCATGGCCTCGGATTTGGAGGAACTGATCCTCATCCCGGCCGCATCACACTCGGCTGCAAACCGCTCCAGCGAAAGCTGTAGATCACGATCTGATGAAGCCAATAGGACCACATCATCTGCAAAAAACAGAGAAGCGATTCTAAGGCCACCAAAACGGATCCTCTCAACACCTTGGCTGCGCCTAGAAATTCTGTCCATAAAAGTTATGAACAGAATCGGTGACAAAGGGCAACCTTGGCGGAGTCCAACTCTCACTGGAAACGAGCCTGACTTACTGCCGGCAATGCGGACCAAGCTCTGACACCGGTCGTACAGGGACCTAACAGCCCATATCAATGGGCCTGGTACCCCATACCCCCCACAGAACCCCCCGAGGGACGCGGTCGAATGCCTTTTCCAATTCCACAAAGCACATGTAAACTGGTTGGGCAAACTCCCAAGCGCCCTCCAGGACCCTGTTGAGGGTGTAGAGCTGGTCCAGTGTTCCACGACCAGCACAAAAACCACAGTGCTCCTCCTGAATCCGAGGTTCGACTATTCGACGGACCCTCCTCTCCAGAACCTCTGAATAGACCTTACATGGGAGGCTTAAGAGTGTGATCCCCCTTTAGTTGGAACACACCCTACGGTCCCTCTTTTTGAATAGGGGAACCACCACCCCAGTCTGCCAATCCAAGGGAACTGCCCCCGATGTCCACGCGATATTGCAGAGTCGCGTAAGCCAACACAACCCCACAACATCCAGAGCCCTAAGGAACTCAGGGCGAATCTCATCCACCCCCGGAGCCCTGCCACCGCGGAGCTTTTTAACCACCTCGGTGACCTCAGCACCAGAGATTGGAGAGCCCGACCCAAAGTCCCCAGGCTCCGCTTCCTCAGTGGAAGACGTGCCAGTAGGATTGAGGAGGTCTTCGAAGTACTCCGCCCACCGACTCACAACATCCCGAGTTGAGGTCAACAGCACGCCATCCCCACCATAAATGGTGTTGGTCGCGTACCGCTTTCCCCCCCTGAGACGCCGGATGGTGGACCAGAATCGCCTCGAAGCCGTACGGAAGTCATTCTCCATGGCCTCTCCGAACTCCTCCCACGCCCGAGTTTTTGCCTCAGCAACCACCCGAGCCGCATGCCGCTTGGACTGTCGGTACCTATCTGCTGCTTCCGGGGTCCCACAGGCCAAAAAGGCCCAATAGGACTCCTTCTTCAGCCTGACAGCATCCCTCACCGCCGGTGTCCACCACCGGGTTCGAGGGTTGCCACCACGACAGGCACCAACAACCTTGCGGCCACAACTCTGATAAGCTACCTCGACAATAGAGGCGCGGAACATGGCCCACTCGGACTCAATGTCCCCCGCCTCCCTCGGAACGTGTTCAAAGCTCTCCCGGAGGTGGGAGTTAAAGCTCCGCCTTACGGGAGACTCTGCCAGACGTTCCCAGCAGACCCTCACAATACGTTTGGGTCTGCCAGGTCTGACCGGCATCCTCCCCCACCATCGGAGCCAACTCACCACCAGGTAGTGGTCAGTTGACAGCTCCGCCCCTCTCTTCACCCTTAAGCCCGAGATACACTCATGCGTCCTCAGGTACGCCACCATAACGCGCGCATTTTGTGCGCATGTGTTTTGCTGATATGCTTCAGCATATATGTCAGAAACTATCAGCTTTCAAACGCTCGCGTTCTCCTTGTTGTAATATGAGCAGCTGAGCACGGAGGGGACTCAACTGAGCTCGTTGATTGGTTACTTGCTGACACGCCTACTGAAATGATTGACAGCCAGCTCATGTAGCGCCTTGAAGACCGCGGCGGTGTTCATGCGGTGTTTAGTAAGTAAGTAAGTAAGTAAGTAAACTTTATTTATATAGCACCTTTCACAGATATAAAATCACAAAGTGCTTTACAAAAGAAATACACATAATAAAATCATACTAAAATTATACTAAAATTATACACTCTTAAAACATGCTATACAAAAAGGTTACACATGATAAACTCTAAAACCAATAAGTACAATTAACCATAAGCCTGTTTAAAAAGATAAGTCTTAAGACTTCTCTTAAATGCATCAGTCGACTCAGAGCCGCGCATTGTTAGAGGGAGAGCGTTCCAGAGCCTCGGTGCCACCACCTGAAATGCTCTATCACCACGGGTTTTAAAATGGGTTCTAGGGACCGACAGCAGTAGCTGATTAGAAGACCTCAGATTTCTAGATTGACAAAGAGGCTTCAAAAGATTGAAAACATATTTGGGAGTCTCACCATGGAGTGCTTTAAAAGTTAAAACCAAAATTTTAAAATGAACCCTAAAATATATCGGAAGCCAGTGGAGAGAGTACAGAACAGGAGTAATATGATCCGTTCTGCGGGTTCCAGTCAAAAGTCTGGCTGCAGCGTTCTGAACAGACTGAAGAGAAGCCATGGTGGATTTACTTATCCCTACTAAAAGGCCGTTACAATAATCCAACCGAGAAGAAATAAAAGCATGGACAACCATTTCTAATTCTGTCTTAGATAAAATAGCTCGCAACTTTGAAATGTTCCTTAAATGATAAAAACAGTTGCGAACTAACAGTTTACAATGACTGTCCATTGACAGAGAGCTGTCAAAGAGAACACCCAGATATCTAAGGTTGTTTTTGTTCGAAGGATTTAAGAACCCAAGATGCTTCCTTATTTCCAAGATTTTATCATCTGGAGCAACGATAAGTGTTTCAGTCTTAGCAGCATTTAACTGCAAGTGGTTGTCATTAAGCCAAATTTTAATGTCAGATAGGCAGTTACTGAGTTCGGTCAATTTGTAAAATTCAGACAATCGAAAGGAACAGTAGATTTGAATATCGTCTGCATAGACATGGTATGAGACGTTACTGTAGCGATTGAAAATAAAACTCAATGGGCGAATGTACAGTAAAAATAAGAGTGGGCCCAAAACTGAACCCTGGGGCACCCCATAGGACAGCTCAGAAACATTAGAGTGGACATTGTTCATAAAAACAGTAAAAGACCTATCAGATAAATAAGACTTAAACCAGTTTAAAACAGTGCCAGAAATACCAAACAGATTTCTCAATCTGTTGATAAGAACAGTGTGATCCACAGTATCAAAAGCTGAAGACAGATCCAGGGCAACAAACACAGTGTAATGTCCAGAATCAGCTGCCATCAACACATCACTGGACACTTTTAATAATGCTGTTTCTGTGGAATGCAGTCTACGAAAGCCTGATTGGAAATTGTCCATAAGTTCATTTTCCTCCATAAAAAAGTTCAATTGTTGTGCTACAACCTTCTCAAGGATCTTTGACATGAATGGAAGTTTAGAGATAGGTCTGTAGTTTTCAGGCAGAGAGGAATCCAGGTTAGGCTTTTTTAGCAGAGGACAAACTGCAGCAGTCTTAAAGCATTTAGGTACAGATCCAGAACATAGGGATAAATTTATCAAGCTGACTACACTTGGACCAATACAATTAAAAATATCTTTAAAAAGAGATGTTGGTACTATATCCAGTGGACTCGAAGACAAATTCATTTGTTTCAAAAGATCATTGATATCATTAATGGTTACTGTACTAAAAGAGGACCATGTATTTGAAGTCAAAGGTCGAGGGTCCAGGTGGTTAGAAAGTGATGGAGAGATACTAGCTCTAATATTTGCAACTTTGTCCGAAATTTTTTTTAAAAACAGATTACAATCAGCATGTGTAAAAGCACTTTGAAATGAGCACAATGGAGTTTCTACTATATATGTTGTAAAAAGTTATCTCAGAAATAAAAATAATAACAGGGAGTGCTTTTCCTGCAGCACACAGCCCACCAGGGATATTTAAAACATCGCGCACCCAGGTAGGACCTGAATTCATTCATTTCAATCATCGAGTGAACGGAGGAAGAAGCGGTTACTTGACTTTAGGCAAAAAAACAAAAGAAAAGGCCCGATCAGCGATAAAGAAGGGGAATTTATTTAATTTGTGTAACATACAAAACAGTCCGGCGCCGGGGAAGTTTATGTTCAGACACCGCGCATCGCGTATGCGTAGTAAAAAAATACTTTTGCGCGTACGTGCCCTGAGGGGCTACGCGGGGCTACGCTTTTGCCACAGCGTACGTACGCTGCGTATAGGCGTATCGTGAGGACGCTCGAGTGTATCTCGGGCTTTAATTATCATTAAATCTAGAAAAAACTAATTACATGATATTCAGTAATAAAAAGAAAACTGTTGATGTTCCACTCAAAATTGAGGGTGTTGAGATTTGTAGAGTGAGTGAGGTGAAGTTTTTGGGTGTTATCATTGATGACAAACTGACATGGAAACAACACATAAATTCTGTAAGAATAAAAATAGCTAAATCGATTGCAGTACTGTACAAAGTCAGAGACCTATTGAATGATAAAGCTCTGTATTTGTTGTATAACACAATCATTGTTCCACACTTAATCTATTGTATTGATGTTTGGGGGAATGCGTGTAAAACAATCACAAAGCCTATTTTTGTATTACAGAAAAGAGCTGTAAGAATTATCACTAGAAAACATTACCGTCATCCATCAAGTACATTATTTTATCAACTGAAGTTATTGAAGTTCCATGATTTGGTAGACTATAATATTTTATCAGTTATGTATAGGGCTCAAAATAATGCATTACCTTTAAATATCCAAATGCATTTTGTTAAAAGACAAAGTTGTTATAATCTTAAGGGGACAGAGATGTTTGTAAAACCACAATTCAGAACTAGTTTGAAGGGACGTTCTACCTCAATCCAGGGAATTAGATTATGGAATGGCTTGGAGAATGTAGTTAAAAATGCCAAGTCAATGTTTACATTTAAGAAAATGATCAAAATGAATTTGTTAAAAAAATATATGAAATGACGTAATGTGTATTGTATTAGTTAGAAAATTAGAAAGAGTTAGTCATTTTGTACTGTTGGTGGAAGATTATTATTGTTTAATCTGATTGTTTGAAAAAAGGGGCAGATATAATAAGATTTATTCTTCTTTCTGCTACATCATACAGCTCCAACCACTTCATCAAGTTTGCGGACGACACAACAGTGGTGGGTCTCATCAGCAACAACGATGAGACGGACTACAGGAACGAGGTGAGCCGCCTGGCCTTGTGGTGCGGACACAACAATCTCACTCTCAACGTGGAGAAGACAAAGGAGATTGTTGTGGACTTCAGGAAGAGGGATGCCCAGCATGCCCCTCTGACCATCAACAGCACCGCAGTGGAGAGAGTAGACAGCACCAAGTTCCTGGGAGTGCACGTCTCGAAGGACCTGTCCTGGAGCAGGAACACTGCAGCACTGGCAAAGAAGGCTCACCAGCGTCTCTACTTTCTCCGCAAGCTGAAAAGGGCTGGAGCTTCAACCCCCATCATGAGCACCTTCTACAGAGGTGCCATAGAAAGTGTCCTGACCAGCTGCATCACTGTGTGGTTTGGTGCATGTACTGCATCCTGCCGCAAGAGCCTCCAGCGCATTGTGAGAGCAGCTGAGAAGATCGTGGGCACCTCCTTGCCCTCACTGCAGGACTTACACAGCAAACGCCTCACTCGGAAAGCCCACCGCATGGCAGGTGATCCCACACACCCACTACACAGCTGCTTCAGACTGCTGCCATCAGGAAGGAGACTGAGGAGTCTCCAGGCTCGAACCAGCAGACTGAGAGACAGCTCTGTTCATCAGGCAGTCAGGATGCTAAACACTCTGCCTGCTCTGCCCCCCCTCCCATTTGAACTGCCTTAACACTAAAACTTTCTCACACATTACCACAAAACACAAAGATTTTAACACTGGACTCTGTGTCATCAAACGGGTTATTCACTAAACTCTCGGTCATGTGCTCATACAGTTTGCACTACTTCTCATACTTGCACTAATGTTTGTATTACATCACTGCCTATAATCATAATACTGTTTACATTCTCTGTTTACATTTATTAATACTGTTTACTTTTTTTACTACTGCTTACATGTAATTACTACTGTTTACATTTACACTACTCTAATATCTACACCACTGCTGATACATATACAGTGTGCTCTGAACGGTCTTACTTAGGGATGCCCAATGTGCCTTACTGCATATGCCACTTTTTGCCTCTATAACAACATCAACTACTACCTCATACATATACTGTGTACATTAACTCATACGCTGCTTTGCCACTTGGCAAATGTCAATGCTAGAAACCTTTAGTTTATTTTAGTTATACTTTTTATACTCTTTTTTTATACTAGTATGCAAAAACTCAGGACAGTACAGTATTATGTTAATGTTTTAGTTTTAGAGTTGGTGTAAATTTTCATACTCTTATACCACTATGCAAAAAACTCAGGACAGTGTTAGTTTTACTATTTTATGCTTATGTCTATTATTATATGTTTCAGTGTTTCAATGTTTAGATGTTTACTGTTGCACCGAGGGACTGAGAGAAACGCAATTTCGGTCCTGTGTATGTCCTGTACAGTACATATTGCAGATCTGACAATAAAGTTGACTTTGACTTTGACTTTGACTTTCATTTTTTTTATATTTTGTACGTTATCATTTATGGGATTGTCTTGTATTGTGTTTCTTTTGTAAAAAAATGAATAAATTTAATAAACATAAACATAAACATATACCCATTCAATGAGCACTCTACTAGATCTCTACTAAGAATAATTAGAACTTTATCACATTCATGCACCGATGGGACACACATCAGAGACAATGAGGGGTTCAGTGTTTTGCTCAGGAACACTTCAGCATGTGACTGCTAGTGGAATTGAACCCCCAGCTCTCCCATTGGAGGACGACTGCTCTAGCCTCTGAACCACAGCTGCCCCCAGCTGAAGAGGGTTGTTGTTTAATATGTGTAAATAAATGTCTAAAAAATATGCAAATGTATGTAAATAGTTAATTTTTTTTGGCCTTTATTTTGTACAGTTACAGCTGCCTGTGTGACAATTGGGACAAAACTTTGACTCAAATATATTTTTGTTATTACTTCATGGAAAGAAAAAATATTGATATACAGTATATATATATCGTATATCTCGATTTTTGTAAAAAACATTGAGATATTAATTTTGGTCCATATCGCCCAGCCCTAAGCTACAGTGTTCAAAGCGTGTGAAAAAGTAGTGGCCTGTAATCCGGAAATTACGGTAAATGCAGTATTCAAAAACCTGTTCTGATTCAGAGAGATGGCATCCATCCCACTTTGGACGGAGCCGCTCTTCTTTCTAGAAATATGGCTGATTTTTTTTTTACCCCTCAAATTATTGACAACCCAGGGTTCAGTCCAGGAAGCAGATTGTAGTCCTCCACACCTCTCTGCTGCTTCTCCTCTGTTACCCACCCACACTCTCATTGAAACAGTGTCAACTCCCCCACGGCTCAAATTAAATAAACCAAAAATCAGCTCTAAAAATATAAACCACAAATATCTTTATTAAAATAAACACAGTTACTTTACCAGAGCAAAATCACTAAATGTGACTTATTGAACATCAGATCCCTTTCCTCTAAATCCCTGTTAGTTAATCAAAAAAAGGCGTTCAATACAGGATCAACTGGACTTTATTTGTTGCAGAAAACGTTTCGACTTCTGTCCAGAAGTCTTTTTCAATTCTTCTGGACTTCTGGACAGAAGTCGAAACATTTTCTGCAACAAATAAAGTCCAGTTGATCCTGTATTGAACGCCTTTTTTTGATTTCATCATGTCCTGGACGACTGAGAATCTTCACCAGCACCTGTTAGTTAATGAACTGATAACCGATCATCATATTGATTTATTCTGTCTGTTAGTTTAAATGAATCCATTCCTGTTAATTATTTAAATTTTCATGTTCCTAGAACAACTGGCCGAGGTGGAGGAGTAGCTTTTATTTTTCAGTCAGGATTGTTGATTTATGCCAAACAAGTCATTAGTTGGGATTCTTTTGAATCGCTGTCACCTAGTCTTTCTCATCCAAAATGGAAATCAAAAAAGCCACTTTTACTAGTTGTTATATATCGTCCACCAGACGCTTACTCTCGATTTTTGTCCGACTTCTCAGAATTCTTAACTGACTTACTACTAAATACTGATGAAGTCATAATAATGGGGGATTTCAATATTCATGTAGACGTTGAAAGTGATAGCTTAAGAATAGCCTGTAATAATTTAATAATCATTTGGTTTTACCCAAAATGTCAGCATATCTACTCATTCTTATCATCACACCCTTGACTTAGTTCTGACCTATGGCATAGAGATTAAGGACTTAGTAATAGTTCCTCAAAATCCTATTCTGTCTGACAATTTTTTAATAACCTTTGAGTTTACATTAAATGACTACACAGTCACTGATCATCTGCAGCGCTGTGGTATGTAACCATTCATTAAGACACATTAAGTAGATTCAAAATGTGGATATTAATTAGGGGAAATACCTCTTTCAACAGTCCTGTTGGGATGGGATCTAGCAGACATCTGGAGGGTTTGGATGAGTTTTATTATTTTTGACAATTCAGAGTTCAACAGAATAAAAACATTCCAAAGACAAATCAGATTCTAGTGAAATTTTTAAGTTGTCTCATTTGACAGGAGACTAGGGATAGTAGAAGGAAGTATGGTTTGAATTTTCTTTCTAATTGAAATACTTTTATTTATAAAGAATCTCATGAAGTCATCACTATTTATAGGATACAAGGTTAAACAGAGATCGGACTTTTAATTAGTCTAGCAATAGTACTAAACAGAAACCTAGGGTTATTTATTCTCATCTATGAAAGATCCATCCATTCATCCATCCATTCTCTTCCGCTTATCCGGGGTCGGGTAGCGGGGGTAGCAGCCTAAGTAGGGAGGCCCAGACTTCCCTCTCCCCAGCCACTTGGAGCAGCTCCTCTGGGGGAATCCCAAGGCGTTCCCAGGCCAGCCGAGAAACATAGTCCCTCCAGCGTGTCCTGGGTCTTCCTCTGGGTCTCCTCCCGGTGGGACATGCCCGGAACACCTCACCAGGGAGGCGTCCAGGAGGCATCCTAACCAGATGCCCGAGCCACCTCAACTGGCTCCTCTCGATGTGGAGAAGCAGCGGCTCTACTCCGAGTCCCTCCCGGATGACTGAGCTTCTCACCCTATCTCTAAGGGAGAGTCCAGACACCCTGCGGAGAAAACTCATTTCAGCCGCTTGTATCCGAGATCTTGTTCTTTCGGTCACAACCCAAAGCTCATGACCATAGATGAGGGTGGGAACGTAGATCGATCGGTAAATTGAGAGCTTTGCCTTTTGACTCAGCTCTCTCTTCACCACGACAGACCGGTACAGCGCCCACTTCACTGCGGATGCTGCACCTATCCGTCTATCGATCTCACGCTCCAGTTTTCCCTCATTCGTGAACAAGACCCCGAGATACTTAAGCTAGATTTATACTTGACGCGTCGCGTAGCTCGCGAGGGTGCGCGTGCCAAAAGTGACGCAATTTCATCGTCCCCGCCCTTGCGCGTAGGCCCCGCGCATCGTCTTGGCGCGTGTCGTGCACCTCTGATTTTTTGAAACTCTGCAAGCCTAGTGCGCGCGCGGTGGGCGCTACAGAATTGATTCGGGTGGGGACCTTCACGCCAGAGCCTGCAGCTGTCTGCACCGCTGTGGTCGTGGAGACGGCATCGCGACGCATGGAGGAATGTTTTTATGTGATACAAATGTATTAAATTCACCTTCTTCATCTCTGAGCTGGACTTTTCTTTTGTTGTTTTGCCAAAAGTCACGTGATCGCTTCCTCCTCGCTGACTCCATGCATTAAAACCGCAAGACACAAAAACTGTTGTTCTTATTATTCAGCACACGAGCGGAGCATTTTTTTGTTGTTGTGTGATTTCAAACAGTTCTTCTACGGTAGATTTCTTCTTCTACCCTTTCTTGCAACATATGCACAGGTTTTAGAGGCTACTGCCACCTGCTGGCCCGTAAAAGAACAGCACTTTGCCATGCTCCGCCGTGCGTCAACTATAAACACAGTGGCAAAACTTTAAACGCAGAAGCCGCACGGCTCAGTGCGCACGCAGTTCGCGCGCAGAGGGCCAGCGGACCAAAGCGCAAGTATAATTCAGCCTTTAAACTCCTCCACTTGGGGCAGGACCTCCTCCCCGACCCGGAGCGGGCACTCTGCCCCTTTCCGGCTCAAGACCAAGGCCTCGGATTTGATCCTCATCCCGGCCGCGTCATACTCTGCTGCAAACCGCTCCAGCGAAAGCTGTAGATCACGACTTGATGAAGCCAATAGGACCACATCATCTGCAAAAAACAGAGAAGCAATCCTAAGGCCACCAAAACGGATGCTCTCAACACCTTGGCTGCGCCTAGAAATTCTGTCCATAAAAGTTATGAACAGAATTGGTGACAAAGGGCAACCTTGGCGGAGTCCAACTCTCACTGGAAACGAGCCTGACTTACTGCCGGCAATGGGGAGCAAGCTCTGACACCAGTCGTACAGGGACCTAACAGCCTATATCAAAGGGCCTGGTACCCCATACTCCCGGTGTACCCCCCACAGGGCCCCCTGAGGGACGCGGTCGAATGCCTTCTCTAAAGCTAGATTCATACTTGACGCGTCGCGCAGCGCGCGAGGGTGTGCCCTCCAAAAGTGACGCAATTTCACAGTCCCCGCCCCTGCGCGTTGGCCCCGCGCAGGGGATTAGCGCGTGCCGTGCACCTCTGAATTTTTGAAACTCCGCAAGCCTAGAGCGCGCGCCGCGCTCAGTGACGTACGGACTGGGCTCAAAACAAGATGGACGCTTTCGAAGCTGCTCTGGCTGAACTCATCCGCATGTATCGCCATTTGTATGATCCCTCTATGAGAGAACACAAAGATGTGCAACTGGCACAGAGTTCATGGAAGGAGATTGCAGAAGCGATGCAGAAGGAGGAAGAAAAACATGCGGGATCGCTTCGTGAAGGCCAAAAAGAGGGTGATCAGAAGTGGCGATCCTGGCACCAACAAACCGGTGCCAATCCTCGTTGTGGAGCTGAGTTGGCTGTCGAGTTTTATAAAACACCGAGAAAAGGACACAAATATGGAAAAAGAGGTAAAAATGAAAGAAAAAAAAGTTAGTACTGCTTTTATTACAGCTAGCTTAGCATGGAATACAGCAGGCCATGCTGTGCAGCCTGCCGTGTTGTTTCCCCTTTGTAGTCATTGATATAAACAATAAACTGTGAGAATGAATGACCAAAACATGGCTTAATGAAAATATAAATCAAGCTGCTGACCAGTAAATGTGAAATAGTGGAAATAACCATTTTAGATCTGCACACCTCAACTGTAAACAAATTTAGCCTATATGTGTGTTGATGCTTCACCTTCTGTTTATTAAGCTAACAGTTACACAAACATTTGTTTTTATTTAACACATATGTGCATTGTATCCGTTACCGTTTCATTTTGTACTGATGGATGTCAATGTCTGTTTTTTAGCCTGAAGAAACACCACAGAGCCAAGCACAGGACGATACATGGTGCCTCGACCAGACCGTCACCCCATTCAACCAGACCCTCACCCCCATGGACCATGAGTACATCACACCCATCGTCTCTCACAACCTCACGCCTACTGGCCATGAAACTGGCAGTACTTCAAATGCAGGGTGTTTTCCTCTGCACAGGTCCTCCACGCCAATTCCTCCCTGTCCAACGGTGCCCATACCCGTACCACCTCGACACTTGCCAGGGTCAAGCAGCAGTAGCAGAAGCGACAGCCCTAGCATCAGCTCACTCAGTTGGTGTTGGTGAAAACTTTTTATACTTTTATACTACTATGAAAAAGTACTATGCAAAAACTCAGGACAGTATTACACTTTATTTCATTTTATGTTTATTAAATGTTGGTGAAAACTTTTTATACTTTTATACTACTATGAAAAAGTACTATGCAAAAACTCAGGACAGTATTACACTTTATTTCATTTTATGTTTATGGATATTAAATGTTGGTGTTGGTGAAAACTTTTTATACTTTTATACTACTATGAAAAAGTACTATGCAAAAACTCAGGACAGTATTACACTTTATTTCATTTTATGTTTATGGATATTAAATGTTGGTGTTGGTGAAAACTTTTTATACTTATACTACTATGAAAAAGTACTATGCAAAAACTCAGGACAGTATTACACTTTATTTCATTTTATGTTTATGGTTATTAAATGTTGGTGTTGGTGAAAACATTTTATACTACTATGAAAAAGTACTATGCAAAAACTCAGGACAGTATTACAGTTTATTTCAATTTATGTTTATGGTTATTAAATGTTGGTGTTGGTGAAAACTTTTTATACTTTTATAGTACTGTGTTTTAGTGTTTAAATATTTATTGTTGCACCGAGGGACAGAGAGAAATGCAATTTCAATCCTGTGTATGTCCTGTACATATTACTGTTTTGAGAATAAAGCTGACTTTGACTTGACTTTGATTCAAATGATACATTTGTAATGCATAATTACACATTTATCAATTATTTTTAGACAGCATGCAATTTTTGCACACATTAAAATCAAAACACTATTTCTACAGGTTTCTCCACATTCCACTTCACATTCCTGGTGAAATAAAGGCTACTACACATTGAGATTTTTCGTGTCAGGTAGCAATGCTTCATTTTAATGCAATATGGGACTTATATTTACAATGCCATTTCAGGTTTCCAAATAATTCTAACATCTAATGTTCTTACAATTATAAAAAAGTCTTTCATACCAAATTTTATGTAATACAACTGTTAGTGGCTTTGTAAATACAATATGCAAACAAAACAGACGGAAAGCTGAAGTGGATATTTCAATGTAGTTTCATTTTATTTAAAATCATTTAACATTCAAATACATATAGCAATATACAATATAGCTTGGCACACCTCAGAGACTATCAGGGAAACCGTAGTTGCACCAAGTTTGTAGCTGGCTGCTACACTTTTCTGGCTGCTACCTGAAGCCAGGATTCTTAAAGTCACTGCCAAACGCTCGGGTAATGTCACAGGGCTGCTGTGGGTCCTTCCATGTCGTATGAAAGGCGAAATACGATGTAGCAGGTCATCAAATCGGCGTGCAGACATGCGGAAGTAACTGAAGTGCATTTCTTCGTCAATTCTCCGCATCGGCATCACCAGCATGTTATATTCCCCACCAGTACGTCTCTGAGAGTGTAATGGCCGAACATACCATCTCCTTCTGCGTCTTCTTCGTCTCATTAAAATTGCAAGACACAATAACTGTTGTTCTATTATAATTTGCTCCTCTAATAAAGACAGTTCAAGAATGAAGCGAGCGGGAAGCCATTTTGTTTGTGTTGTGACGTCAAACAGTTCTTCTTCTACGGTAGATTTCTTCTTCTACACCCTTTCTTGTAACATATGCACATGTTGTAGAGGCTACTGCCACCTGCTGGCCCGTAAAAGAACAGCACTTTGCCATGCTCCGCCGTGCGTCAACCATAAACACAGGGGCGAAACTATGAACGCATTTCGCCGTGCGGCACAGTGCACGCGCGGCGCGCGCGCTCCAGCCTGCGGACCAAAGCGAAAGTCTAACTCAGCCTTAAGTCCACAAAGCACATGTAAACTGGTTGGGCAAACTCCCACACACCCTCTAGGATCCTGCTGAGGGTGTAGAGCTGGTCCAGTGTTCCACGACCAGGACAAGAACCACATTGCTCCTCCTGAATCCGAGGTTCGACTATCCGAAGGACCCCCCTCTCCAGAACCCCTGAATCGACCTCACCAGGGAGGCTTAAGAGTGTGTTAATGTATGTCCTAGTTAAAGCCATATGGCTTACAGTATAGGAAAAAAAATTGACCATAACTGTAGCTATTACTTTATTTCCAGTAACAGTGCATTATACCCGCGTCCACCCCACCCCTGCCCCTATGTCAGCGTCATTATGTACTTTTGTGCAATGTTTTACTTTTACTCACTCACCCAGCACACTCACTCTTTGCACCACTCCCCTCGGGACGGAGGTTGAGGAGCATCAAATGTAGAACCACTAGACTGAGGAACAGCTTCTACCCTGAGGCTGTCAGACTCATGAATAAATAAATAATAAGAATAAACACTGCAAAATGTCACATCATGCTGATGCTGATCTGTTTCTTGTTGCTGCGTTCATCTGTGACCATCTGCTCATGTTCGTGCTGCTGTTTATAATGATGTTTTTCTACTACATTAGGGCTTAGTGTATTACTAGCTGATGTCTCTCTTAGTTAATCCTAGATGTTATTATTGTTTTTCTCTTGCATTTGTTGTTGGATGTAACTGGGACCCTGTGTACATAATCTCGTTTTCAACACATGTACTACATGCGGTGCAAATGACAATAAATTCTCTCTGACTCTGACTCTGACTCTGACTTTTTCGTTTTCATTCTTTTAATCTTCAGCCAAAGATTAAGAGCGTTACGATTTTTATATTTGTTTGCCTCCAAACGCTATGTTGTCACTTTTACCACTTTTTATTGTCGGTTCAAACAGGTTTCGCTTGTAAATGAGTCTTTGAGGCTCAATGTGATTTATCTGTTTAAATAAAGGTTGAATGAATTAATTAGATTTTCCAAGAATGGAAGAAAGAACCTTAATAATACTGTATTTTAGCATTGCAATATTTATTCATTTGTCAACCAGTCAATTAAATTCAACAATACTTCAATAATCCCAAAGGTAAATTAAATGTAACTTAAATCGGTTTCTCATGCAAGTATTTGCGGATTTCCTGAAATTAATGAAATTGGGGCAGATAAAGCACCCCAAGTCACAAGCCACATGTTCCACCATGTAGATGGGAATGTACCCATGGCACCTCCTTTTCAACTCATTTGGGATTCGGTGCTAGTTGAGGTATTATTTAAGCTTTTGAGATGGTAATCAGCTGCTTCCGTTTTTTTTAATCCCCCAAAACACCTTGTTGTTATGGTCATGCTTCATAACAAAGGTCCAAAAGTAAAAAGGTTTCAGTAAAAATTCTTCAAGCTGCACAGCATCCAATACCAGAGGAAATATTAGTAAATTAAAAAAAGTGATCTACATCTAGAAAAAGCGGGATTAGTTTTCAAAAGCAATACATCTATATCAGAATGAATGTAACAGAGCAACTCCAACATGCAGCCGCCTTGAGCGGTGCAATTCTAGAACTAGAATTTATCTAAATTTAAATGTTAATTTAATTTAAAATGTAGTCTTTGTTTCCACTGCAGGCTATGTTAAGATTCTTAAATTAAGTTAATAATTGTGAAAATAAATTTTAAAATAAATATGTTGTGACAAAAATAAATAACCATTAGTAAGTGCATTTACTGTCTGTAAATTGACTCATAAGCACAAAGCCTTTCTGCTGGTGTTTTATACTGAGCTCTTGGTGCATTGAAGCATGGAGTTGCTAGTTTTGCAGTTTGAGTCACCTGGGGCTACACATGTCCTGTTTTGTTAACCACTCTAAAAGGCCACAGTGTATTGTCTGTGGCAGGAGATGATGCTCTGTGTGTGTGTCGGGGTGGGGGGTGCGGTTCTTAGGTCAGCAAAAGATGAATTTAGTGTTATGCTACCTGGGATTTTTGTCTTCATATTATCCACACGGCACACACTTAAAAACACACTAAAGGAGAGCAGCCGACGCATCAAGAACAATTGAAACGCAATTTCAATCCTGTGTATGTCCTGTACATATTGCAGTTCTGACTATAAAGTTGACTTTGACTTGACTTTGATAATTGTACAGGTGTTGTTGCTGATGCTTTTCTGAAAGCAATTGTCTCATGCTGATACTGCTCAGAGACTCTTTCTTTCTCATCTTCATCCATCCATTATCTTTTACACGCTTCTTCATTTTTGGGTTGTGGGGGGTCACTGGTGCCCATGTCCAGCCATCACTGTGCGAGAGGTGGGGTACAACCTGGACAGGTCTCCAGTCCATCACAGAGACACGTAGAGACATACCGGTAGTCAAACAACCATTCACTCTCTCACTCACACCGAGGGCCAATTTAGAGTTACCAATCAGCCTAACATACGATACATGTTTTTGGTCTGTGGGAGGTAACTGGGTGCCTGGAGAAAACCCATGCCTCATGGAGAGAATATGCAAACTCCACCCAGAAAGGCCTCCAGGCTAGGATTTGAACCGGGGCAACCTGGTCGCTGAGAGGCAGCAGCTCTACCAGTTGTGCCACCGTGCTGCTTTCTCATCTCTCAAAACAGAAACTAAAAGAGAACTGCTATATCTGCAACCTGCAATAAAACTCATAGCATTTGTGTCTCATGACTGTAACCCCTGGTTTTAAGTTGAATTGAACCATGTGACCAAACATTTTATTTTTTATTGTTTTGTACTTTAACCATTATTTTTTTTCATTCATTCAACCTTTATTTATACAGGCTAGCCTCGTTGAGTCACGGGGACTCATTTACAAGAGGGACCTGTCTCACTCACACCAAACAACCATCCACTCTCACACTCACACCTAGGGTCAATTTAGAGTCACCAATCAGCCTAACAAGCATGTTTTTTGGTCTGTGGGAGGAAACCGGAGTACCCGGAGGAAACCCACGCATGCACGGGGAGAACATGCAAACTCCACCCAGAAAGGCCCCGGACCGGGATTTGAACCGGCAACCTTCTCGCTGAGAGGCAGCAGCTCTACCAGTTGTGCCACCGTGCTGCCCATTATTTATACAGGTACAGGTGACCCCCCTACTTACGTACGAGTTTGGGACATAAGAACTGTTCGCAGCTCGATTCTGCCGTAGCTAGGGGGTGAAAATAGCGTCCCGTTCGTAGGTCCTTATTCCGTTCGTAGCTCGCGGAAATACCGCTAACGAGCGCCGCGCACACATTTAAGCATGTACAGTAGTGTACTGTAATGTTAAACATTGCTATTCACATTTACAGAATAAATAAAAATATAATTTCTTACTTTGAGATGGTCAAAGCCGACATCTTAGGGTGACCCACGGCAGCTGCTCGAGGCCTGTGTTAGCTTCTGCTAGCCAGGCCATGAGCTGGTGTTGGAGCGGCGGTGCGGCGATCAATCTGCAGCTGCTGCTCCAGCCTGAGACGTCCACAGAGCTCACAGAGACGTTTCCAGCTAGTAATTAATCCATATGAAGCCATCCTGGTCACCAGTCTTCAAAGGCCGGCTCCCTGCAGCCGAAACTGACCTAAGATGGCGTCCGGTGTTCTGCTGTAACTAGTGACCCTGTAAACTGGAGACTTTCAAAGCAGCCTAAGATGGCCTCCGGTGTTCTGCCTTAACTTGTGACCGTGAAAACTGGAGACCTTCTTCCTGTTATGACCGGAAGGTGCACAATTATTGCGCAATCATGACAAAAATGATCAGAAATGATCATTTTTATCATAATTATTATTTATAAAGCCTTTAAAACAACCACAGCTGCAACAAAGTGATGTACACATGAAATTAAGAACATTTAAACACACAAAAAAAATATATTTTTTTTTTTAATACAGTAATGTCATATTTTTATTAAATATGATACGTTCGTAGGTCCCGTTGTTCATAGGTCGATGGAGTCGTAGGTAGGGGGTCACCTGTAGATGGTGGGGGTTAAGGGCCTTGCTCTAGGGCCCAGAGTGGGGCAAGTGAGGGTGGAGACATGTGTGGGTGTTTCACTTTTTCCACCCATATTTTGATATTGTTTTTATCATACAACATTTTGGGTTCTTCTTTGTTGAAAGGTTTTGTCTTTTATCCAAAAGACCTTCAGTCTGAGGAGCTGCAAGTAAGCAGTCGTATTCATTACAGAAAGACTGAACTGTCCAGAACCCGATGGGGTCAGAGGATCTGACACAATCTTGTTAGTAGCCATATACTACCATTTAAAATTAGCATTGCCAGTATGGGAGGGGGGGAGTGGTGGTGCAGAGGCCAGAGAAGGTGGGCCTGTGATCGGAAGGTCACCGGTTCAACTCCCTCGACCAACAACATCAAAATGTGGGTGGAACACCTGCCTCCATCAAGAAAGTTCATGCTCAACCCTAGGCTTGAACCACTTTGGCTGTGGTTCCACTTAAGGCGTTTACTGCTTGGTGGGGAAACAGTTTGCTGGAACTCCTCTGACTGATGATGCCCTCCGGATGGAGGGTGAAACGTTTCTATAAAAAAGAAACTGTCCAGATGACCCCACTGAGAATTATTGGACCTGCCTCCATCCTTATTTGCCCCACACTGGGCCCTTGAGAAAGGCCCTCAACCCCCACCATATTCCCCCTGGGTGCCCTAGATGGCAGCTTCCTACCCCACACACAGGGATATGGTAGCTTAGTGGTTTGTGGTTATGTCAGAAAAGGTATCTGACATAAAAACCATTGCCAAGTCTTCGTGTGAGTTGGTTTGCTTGACCCCTGAAGAAGGGAACAGCCAAAAGAAGAAGTTTGCCAGTTTTAGTACAGTAAAATGCAGTTGTTCTAGCTTGGTGGTCAGTGCCACTATCTTGTAATCCAATTCAAATTGACCACAAACTGATCAACTGATATCCATCCATCCATCCATTCATTATCTTCCACTTTTCCCAAAGTCGTTGTGGGGGCAGCAGCTTGAGCAAGGAGGCCCAGATATCTCTTTCCACAGCCACCTCTTCCAGCTCTTCTGGGAGGACCCCAAGGTGTTCCTAGGCCAACCGAGAGACCTAGTCTCTTCAGCGTGACCTGGGTCTTCCCCTGGCTCTCCTCACAGTCGGACATGCCCAAAGCACCTCCCTAGAGAGGCGCCCAGTGGCATTCTTACCAGACACCCAATGACCAAACCGCCTCAACTGGCTCCTCTCGATGTGGAGGGGTGGTGGTTCTACTCTGAGTTTCTCCCGGATAACTGAACTTCTCACCCTGTTTCTAAGGGAGAGTCCAGCTACCCTGCAGAGGAAATTCATTTCAATTGCCTGTATCTGCAACCTCATTATTTTGGTCACTACGCAGAGCTTGTGACAACTGATATCTTGAGATACAATTTAAAACTTTGTCGCTAATGAAAAAAGTAATCTCTACAAGTAAATTTTCTCACAAGTTACCAGACAAAAAAAAAATAATAATTAACGTGTGCTACCACAGCCAGATAAAATATCAAAATTTCCACAATTCTGTCAGTTTTACAGATATGGAGTTTGAACTTGGTGTGGTAATGGGAGTTTTCAAGACCTTGAAATATTGTATAAGATTGCATTCATAAGATCAAACTGACACTAACTCTATCCCTTTTCAGAATAAAAGGATTGTAGTTTAAAACTCTGGTAAGAAAGGTTACAGACAATGTCTTTACAGAATACTAGGACTTTGATTTTAACTATAAAACTGTTAGTTCAGTCACACTCCACACAGAAGTATTGACAGTAACAATGAGTTCACGTCTAACAACACACTTGCCAACCTTCTCTTTATGAGTCAGGAATGGGATATTCTCATGCTTATTCAGTGTGTCCACTGAGGTATGCCGCCTCTTCATTTAATATTTCCATAAGATTGCATATGAGTGTAATAAGGGCATAATGTATTCTGTGCCAATGGCAAAAACACATGCCTGAAACATTTCTCATCCGGGCAGCACATTTCAACATGACAGTGGACACATAAATAATTTAGCCAACCCAAAAATGAATATTTAATCTCAAAACATTTTCCTCTCCAAACATCAAAACACCTCAACATCTCATATAATGAGCAAGGAAAAATACTTTGACTCATAGAGGTAAAATGCAAAAAGGAATAGCAAGGAATCCACTTTGTCTTAAAATACATAATGCATATTATTCATTTTACCTTTTGCCGAGATTTGCTTTGAATATAGAAGACTTGCTTGTTTTTAAAGTAATTAAAGTACTAATATTTCTTGAGGGAATGCAAATCAACCTCTACGTTTAAATTTTTGAGTTGTAAACTAACATTATCTTGTGCTGAGAAAGGAAAGAGTTAAAACTGTTTGATTAAAGTTTCCAGTTATTTGTTGTGTTGTGAATGACTCTAAAGGCCGAGATACAGTGAAGCAGACTCCGTATACGCGCGTATACGGAGCGGCTGCTTTACTTCAGCTCACGTTCTCCTTGTTGTAATATGAGCTGCTGCACACGAAGGGGACTCAACTGAGCTCGCTGATTGGTCACTTGCTGACACGCCTACTGAATTGATTGACAGCGCTCAGTCAGCTGAATGTGAAACCTAGTTGAAAGTGAAACCTTTAACATGAGCAGCTCGCTGGACTTCTGCGGTGTTCTGATGCGGTGTTTCTACTATATATGTTATAAAAAGTTCTCTCAGAAATAAAAATAATAACAGGGAGCGCTTTTCCTGCAGCACACAGCCCACCAGGGAATATTAAAACATCGCCGCACCCAGGTAGGACCTGAATTCATTCATTTCAATCATCGAGTGAACGGAGGAAGAAGCGGTTACTTGACTTTAGGCAAAAAAACAAAAGAAAAGGCCCGATCAGCGATAAAGAAGGGGAATTTATTTCATTTGTGTAACATACAAAACAGTCCGGCGCCGGGAAGTTTATGGTCAGACACCGCGTATCGCGCACGCGGATCGCGTATGCGTAGTAAAAAAATACTTTTGCGCGTACATGCCCTGAGGGGCTACGCGGGGCTACGCTTTTGCCTTGGCGTACGTACGCTGCGTATAGGCGTACCGTGAGGACGCGCGAGTGTATATCGGCCTTTAACTACCACACCACATTTTAGCTCAATATCTGTAAAAATGACTGAGTTACAGACATTTTCATGTTCAATGTTTTCTCTTTGCTGTGGTGGCCATTTTGAATTGGGTTTATTCCAAAACTTTATCAGTTATA